>CAUYON010031462.1:0-62922 GCA_963573935.1 Arctocebus calabarensis
TTGTGTCCTTAATTAGCCTCTCATCTTGACTGTTGTTGCTGTATACAAAGGCTACTGACTTGTGGACATTGATTTTATATCCTGAGACATTACTGTATTTTCTGATGACTTTCAGGAGTCTTGTGGTTGAATCTTTGGGGTTCCCTAAGTATAAGATCATATCATCAGCAAAGAGGGAGAGTTTGACCTCCTCTGCTCCCATTTGGATGCCTTTTATTTCCTTGTCTTGCCTAATTGTATTGGCTAGCACTTCCAGCACTACGTTCAATAGTAATGGTGACAGAGGACAACCTTGTCTGGTTCCAGTTTTAAGAGGAAAAGTTTTCAGTTTTACTCCATTCAGTAAAATATTAGCTGTGGGTTTGTCATAGATAGCTTTGATCAGTTTCAGAAATGTGCCACATGTGCCTATACTATTCAGTATTCTAATTAGAAAAGGATGCTGGATTTTATCAAATGCTTTTTCTGCATCTATTCAGAGGATCATATGATCTTTGTTTTTGCTTTTGTTAATATGGTGGATAATGTTGATGGACTTGCATATGTTAAGCCAGCCTTGCATCCCTGGGATGAAACCTACTTGATCGTGATGTATGATTTTTTAATGATAAGCTGTAGTCTTTTGGTGAGGATTTTGTTGCGAATTTTTGCATCTATATTCATGAGTGAAATTGGTCTGAAATTCTCCCTTTTATTTGGGTCTTTTCCTGGTTTTGGTATCAGGGTGATGTTAGCTTTGTTGAACGTGTTGGGGAAGATTCCTTCTCAATTTTTTGGAATAATTTCTGCAGTATGGGAATAAGCTCTTCGTTGAAGGTTTGATAGAATTCTGGTGTGAAGCCAACCAGGCCAGGACATTTTTTGGTTGGAAGATTTTTTATTGTTTCTGTCATCTCAGTGCTTGAAATTGGTCTGTTCAGGAGCTCTGTTTCTTCCTGGCTAAGTCTAGGGAGAGGGTGTGATTCCAAATATTGATCCATTTCCTTCACATTGTCAACTTTCTGGGCATAGAGTTTCTGGTAGTATTCAGAGATGATCTCTTGTATCTCTGTGGCTTCAGTTGTAATTTCCCCTTTATCATTTCTGATTGAGGTTACTAGAGGTTTTACTTTCTATTTGTAGTTAGTCTAGCCAAAGGTTTATCTATTTTATTTATTTTTTCAAAAAACCAACTCCATTAATTTTCTGAATGATTCTTTTGTTTTCAGTTTCATTGATCTCTTATTTAATTTTGAGTATTTCTTTTCTTCTGAGTTTAGGCTTAGATTGTTCTTTTTCTAATTCCATAAGATGGCTTGTGAATTTGTTGATGCGCTCTCTTTCTGTTTTTCGAATGTAGGCATCTAAAGCGATCAATTTTCCTCTTAGAACTGCTTTTGCAGTATCCCACAGGTTTTGGTAGCTTGTGTCTTCATTGTTGTTATGCTCAAGGAAGTTAATTATTTCCTGTTTTCTTTCTTTTTTTTTTTTTTTTGGTTGCAGCTGTCATTGTTGTTTGGTGGGCCCGGGCTAGATTTGAACTTGTCAGCTCAGGTGTATGTGCTGGTGCCTTAGCCACGTGTATGTGGCTGGCACCCTAGCCCGCTGAGCCACAGGCGCCAAGCCTTCCTGTTTTATTTCTTCCTGCACCCAACTGTCATTCAGCAGCAGGTTGTTTAATTTCCATGCCTTTGCGTGGGGTTGAACGTTTTTGTTGGAATTGAGTTCTTTCTTTAGTGCCTTGTGGTCTGAGAAAATACAAGGTAAAATTTCAATTGTTTTGACTCTGTTGAGATTTGTTTTGTGTCCTAAGATATGATCAATTTTGGAGAATGTTCCATGGGCCGATGAGAAGAATGTACATTCTTTATCTGTGGGATGGAGTGTTCTATATGCATCTATCAAGCA
Source organism: Arctocebus calabarensis (assembly GCA_963573935.1). Lineage (NCBI taxonomy): Eukaryota > Metazoa > Chordata > Mammalia > Primates > Lorisidae > Arctocebus > Arctocebus calabarensis. Next base: position 1,888 of record CAUYON010031462.1, read on the forward strand.
CAGTTGTCCTAGGGTCTCATTTAAGTCCCTTATATCCTTGTTTAATTTCTGTTTAGATATGTAAGAGAAGTGTTAAAGTCCCCTGTAATTATGGTATTATAGGATATCATTTTTTGCTCAGACTGAGTAAGGTCTGTTTCAGGAATCTAGGAACATTTAAATTGGGTGCATAAATATTTAGAATTGAAACATCTTCTTGTTGTATTTTTCCCTTGATCAATATAAAGTGACCATCTTTGTCTTTTTTGACTTTAAGTTGCTTTAAATCCACATGTATCTGAAAATAAGATTGCAACTCCTCTTTTCTTCTGAATTCCGTTTGCCTGAAAAATTGTCTTCCAGCGCTTAACTCGGAGTTTTAATTTGTCTTTTGAAGCTAAGTGTGTTTCCTGCAGATAGCAAATGGATGGCTTTTGTTTTTTAATTCTGTCAGCCAATCTATGCCTCTTCAGTGGGGAATTCAAGTCATTAACGTTTATTGAGATAATTGAAAAGTGTGGTAGTGTTCTATTCATCTTATTTTGTGAGAGTCCATTGCTTAGTTTTATCTTTTGCATCAGGGTGGAAGTTAGGTTCTGTTCTTTAATTTCTGAGTTCTTATTGTGGTGGTCAGTGTGTAGAACAGTTGAAGTATTTCCTGTAGAGCTGGTCTTGTTGTGGTGAATTTCCTCAATGTTTGTGTATCAGTAAATGATTTGATTTCTCCGTCAATTTTAAAGTGTAGCTTTGCAGGATATAGAATTCTGGGCTGGAGATTGTTCTCTTTAAGTAGATTGAAGGTAAGATGACCATTGTGTTCTTGCTTGGAAAGTTTCGTTGGAGAACTCTGCAGTCACCCTGATAGATTTGCCCCTGTAGGTCAACTGGTGCTTACTCCTGGCAGCTTGAAGAATCTTTTCTTTTGTCTTGACTTTGGACAGATTTATCACTGTGTGTCTTGGGGAAGCTTGGTTAGAGTTGAGGCGACCTGGTGTCCGATATCCCTCTGAAAGGAGAGTGTCAGAATCTTTGGTGAAATTTTCATTTATAATATTCTCTTCTATGGCTTCCATTCCTCTAGGGCATTCTTCTTCCCCTTCTGGGATACCTATAACTCGTATGCTTGAACACTTCATCGATTCCCATAATTCTGTCAGTGAACGTTCTGCTTTCTCTCCCTTCTTTTCTGCCTCTTTAATTATCTGAGTTATCTCAAGAGCTTTGTCCTCTAGCTCTGAGATTCATTCTTCAGCATGGTCTAATCTGTTGTTGATACTTTTTTTTTTTTTTTGTAGAGACAGAGTCTCACTTTATCGCCCTGGTAGAGTGCCATGGTGTCACACTGCTCACAGCAACCTCCAGCTCTTGGGCTTAAGCGATTCTCTTGCCTCAGCCTCCCTAGTAGCTGGGACTATAGGCGCCCGCCACAGCGCCCGACTATTTTTTTGTTTTGCAGTTCGGCGAGGCCGGGTTTGAACCCGCCACCTTCGGTATATGGGGCCGGCGCCCTGCTCGCTGAGCCACAGGAGCCGCCCCAAGCTATTTTTTTTTGTTTGTTTGTTTTTGTTTAGCAGGCCCAGGCCAGGTTTGAACCCACCAGCCCTGGAGCGTGTGGCTGGCACCCTAACCACTGAGCTACGGGTGCCCAGCCTCTTTCTTTTTTTTTTCTTTCTTTATTTCCTTTATTTTATTTTATTTTATTTTGCAGTTTTAGCCAGGGCTGGGCTTGAACCCCCAGTATATGGGGCCAGCACCCTACCCCTTGAGCCACAGGCGCCACCTTCTTTCTTTCTTTCTTCCTTCTTTCCTTCCTTCCTTTCTTTCTTTTCTTGCCCTCCCTCCCTCCCTTCCTTCCTTCCCCATTCTCTCTCTCTTTGATTATAGAAACAAGAATCTCACTCTGGTCTCAAACCCCTAAGCTTAAGCAATCTCCTGCCTTGGCCTCCCAGAGTGCTAGTGTTACAGGCATAAGCCACGATGCCTGGCCAGGAAGAGCCATTTTTACAGGGACATCAAACCATAGAGAAGGTTGGGAGTGGAGCTGCTGTTTCTTCTTATTCCTACAGCCGGGCGCTGTGGCGGGCGCCTGTAGTCCCAGCTACTTGGGAAGCAGAGGCATTCCACAGTTCTTGGCCTTCTATCATTTTCAATTCTTTTGTTTTTCTGGCTTTCTCATTGCTTATTCCTGCACGCCTCCCTCTCTAATCATCTCACAATGTACTCTTTAGTCCAAAATGGAATACAAAATAGACTTCTTCTGCCCCTTTCCTGCACGCCCAGGCTCCCTTGCCCCTTATTCTGGGCTCCAGTGTTCCCCTTTCTTTTTGACCCAGTTGCCATCTGCGTTAACACCTTCCTCGCAGTGCTAGGAAATGCCGACCCCCTTAACATCCGGTTCCCATCTCACCCTCTTTTTCCTTTTAATAAAGTGTCTCCATTTTGTCCATGCCTTTGTCCACCCCTAAACCCAACCCCCCACCCCAATCTCTGCACTGCCCTGGAGAGTCACCGGCCCAGGCCCAGCTGCAGACTCTCATATCTCTGGGTGAGCTGCTCCAGCTCCTTCTCCAGCGTTTGTGCCTCCTGCCTCAGCTCCGCAGCCAACTCTGCCTTCGCTCCCTCATGCAAGTGCTTTGACTTCTGCACAAGGCTGGCCACATCCATCACAAGAGAGACAGCAGCAACGGTTGCACCCAGGATCCGGGCATTTTTGGTCATCGCTAGAGTGGTGCCTCCAAAAGCTTTCTGCACCTGCTTACTGCCTCGCGCTGAGATCTTCCCAGTGGTCATGAGACGCTTGGCGGTGGCTGCTAGGCGTGGGTTGGCTTTGGCTAACTTGATGGCACGGACATTCTTCCCAATGACTTTCACGGTTTGGGAACAGTTTCTTGTTAGGGAAGCAACTTTGCATATGTTCTGACCCACAGCCTCCTTCCCCACATCTGCTATGTTGACATCGGTTGCCAGCAGCTGGCTGGCTTTCCCCTTTGCTGACACCATGCTTGAGTATTCCACAATGCTGGTGGAAACACTGGTCACTGCAGCCGCTGTTCCCAGCCCTATCCCAGTTGCCGTGAGCACCAGACTGACCCCTGCTGTCAGCGGTGCCAGAGACAGGCCGAGGATGGTCAGGATGCCAGAGACAGCCCCGGTGGAGCTGGCCACCACCTCAGAGATGGTGCAGTCCCTGTGAACCTTGTCAACTTCTTCTGCAAGAGCGTAGAGCTTTTGTATGCGCTCCTCAAGCTCCATTTTCATCTGCGGAAACTCATTCAAAAGCGACTCTATGCCCAGCTGGTCTTCTTGGGACATCTCTTTGTCCTCCATGGACATGTATGTTGCAAGCTCCTTCAGAGCTTCACGGAGTTCGTCCACCTCATCCCTGGAACAATAATGGTCAAGTGATTATGAAGGGCCGTTTGCTTATCTATAAGATGGGCTCCATAAGATCGATCCTGTATGGGCTCGGTGCCTGTGGCTCAGTGGGCTAAGGCACCAGCCACATACACCTGAGCTGGCGGGTTTGAATCCAGCCCGGGCCCACCAAACAACAATGACAGTTGCAACCAAAAAATAGCCGGGCGCTGTGGCGGGCGCCTGTAGTCCCAGCTACTTGGGAGGCAGAGGCAAGAGACTCACTTGAGCCCAGGAATTGGAGGTTGCTGTGAGCTGTGATGCCACAGCACTCTATCCAGAGTGACAGCTTGAGACTCTGTCTCAAAAAAAAAAAAAAGATCAATCCTGTGTAAATCACAGAGCTTTTACCATAAATTAAATGGAAACCAATGTAAATAACTTTTCTTTCAACATTGAACATGTTTTGCAGCCCAAGAATATGGGGAAAGGGGATAGGGAGGGGAGAGGGGTGGGGAGGATGGGTGGAGGGAGGGTAATTTGTAGGACCACGCCTACAGTGCATCTTACAAGGGTACATGTGAAATTTACTAAATGTAAAATATAAATGTCTTAACACAATAACTAAGAAAACGCCATGAAGGCTATGTTAACCAGTTTGATGAAAAAATTTCAAATTGTATATAAAACCAGCACATTGTACCACATGATTGCATTAACATACACAGCTCTGATTTAATAAAAAATAAAAAAATAATTAAAAGAAACCATGTTTTGCACATCATGGATGCTCTGTGTTACTTATTCAATACAAGAATAAATAAGTAAAAGTCATCACAAAATGCTCTTCAGTGGTAGGGATTTGGTAAAGGTGTCTTCTCACTCAAGGGCAGGGCAATATAATCACTACCCAAGTATTTGTAGAGAGGAAACTCCACAGAGAATAAAGAGATGAAGATTACAGAGAAAAAAAGCTTTTATTCAGAGAACTTTAGTATAGTGAAGAATTTGCTGGGAAGTGATGTCTAGGTCACTGGAATGTTCCACCTGGTAAGAAAGTCTTGGTTTATTGGCAGCTTTGGCCATAGGACAGTATAATAATATGATGTATCCTGGTGACTTTGGGCCACATGGAGTCATTTCTGACCTCTAGAGAAACTGGGGGACTAAAGGCACTGGACCGCCAGGAAGGACTGTCATGAGAGCTGTATGTGATCAAGGGCCCAAATGAATAGCTGGGCCTTGTGGCGGGTGCCTGTAGTCCCAGCTACTTGGGAGGCAAGAGGATCACTTGAACCCAAGAATTTGAGATTGCTGTGAGCTATGACTCCATGGCACTATACCAAGGGTGATAATGTGAGACTCTGCCTCAGAAAAAAAAAAAAATTATCTTTGCAAATTGCTACACCTGAAAAGACCTGAATTTAGACAAGATGATGGAGTATTTCTTTCTACCATGGGGACTTGCCTCTTCAGAACCCGTTGAATTATACACAATTGGCAGCCCTCCATCCTGACTTTGGAAGTTGTCACTAAGCCACGCTGCTTGCCTATTGTTCACAGATTACTCTCAAAGAACAGAAGTGGGTCCCAGTGGTAGCCAAGAACTCCCCAGCTCCCGGCCATAGACACGCCTGTAGCTGTCCATGCCTCTCAGATCAGGAGGGGAAGAGATATCCTTCTCCTCTCACCCACGTGTCCTCTGCAAAGCCATGACCTCTATATGTCTGTGCCCTTGGCAGCCACTGGCTACACCCTAGCCTGAGTCCTGTTGCCCCAGCTTTCCTGTTGTTTCTCCTGCCCCCTGACAATCTCATCTCCCCTCAATCTGAGGCCATTCACTTCCAGTGAGTCAAATGAAACAAACATTCCTCATGGATTGTCAAGGAAGTGAGTGTTCTTAGCCCCGGCACAGAAGACTTCCTGGAGGAGGTGTCCCGGCCAGGAGGAAACCAGCCCAGCAGGGAGATCTGGGCAGCATTTCTGAAGCAGTCCACAGAGGTAACCCATGGAAGTTACCTGGACAAATCAGCCTCGGCCACAAGTTTCTCCCACTCTTCATCTTCAGACAGCAGGCGCTGCAGATCCTCTAGGTTCTCTTTGTTCTGGAGACACTCAATGATAGCCTCTAGGAAGTTTTCTCTGTCTGGTTGAAAAGTAAAAAATATAAAGTTGGAGGAAAGTCGGGTAGGGTATAAGTGGCACTGAATTTAAGGGGGTTACATGTGAATCTTCCTGAGCAGCTGTCACATGTGATACTTCTGATAGATTCACCTGTGCCACAGGCACCACCCCTAATTTTCTTATATGAGGGAGAAATAGACTTTCTTAGCAAACATTGAGAAAATTTGTCAAGACCAGACCTGCAGTGTGGGAAATACTCAGATCTGCACTACATACTGATCAGCACAATAGACAGCCACCAGCGTAAAATTATACAGGTGCTAAAGTTCAGAGCCCAGCTGTCACAATGGCTTAAGAGGTAAAGTACAGCATTAAAGTTCTGCTTAACATGATGAACAGAAATCTACCCCACTAATCAATTTTTTCAATAAATATGAATGGGTTAAACTCTCCTCTCAAAAGATGTAGGCTGGCTGAATGGAAAAAAATACATAAGCCAACAATGTGCTACCTCTAGGAAATGCATCTAATATGTGAGGATTCATTCAGACTCAGAGTGAAGGGATAGAAAACAATATTCCATATGAATGCAAATCAAAAGAAATCTGGTGTAGCCAGTCTCAGATAACATAGACTACAAAGCAACAAAATTAAAAAAAGACAAAAATCGTCATTATATAACAGTAAAGGGAATAATTCAAAATGAAGACCTAACAATTCTAAATATTTATGACCCTAACACAGGTGCATCCAGATTAATAAATCAAACCCTACTAGATCCAAACAAGTCATAAACAGCAACATCATAATACCTAGGGATTTCAACACCTCACTGACAGAACTGGACACATTCTCCAAATAGAAAATAAAGAAAAATAACACTTATATGAGACTGTAGAGAAAATGGGCCTAACAGACATTTATAGAACATTCTACTAAAAAAAACTACTGAATATATGTTCTGCTCATCAGCACACAGAACATTCTCAAAGATTGATCACATCTTAGGCCAAAAAATTTCTCACCTGTGGCTCAGTGAGTAGGGCGCCGGCCCCATATACCGAGGGTGGCGGGTTTAAACCCAGCCCCGGCCAAACTGCATCAGAAAATAGGCGTTGTGGCAGGCGCCTGTAGTCCCAGCTACTTGGGAGGCTGAGGCAAGAGAATTGCCTAAGCCCAAGAGCTGGAGGTTGCTGTGAGCTGTGACTCCACAGCATTCTACTGAGGGTGATAAAGTGAGAGTCTCTCTCTACAAAAAACAAAACAAAACAAAAAACAAAAAATTTCTCAACGAATGCAACAAAATAGAAATTATACCATGTATCTTCTCAGATCACAATGGAATAAAATTAGAAATCAACTCCAACAGAAATACTCAATTCTACACACAGTCATGGAAATTTACAAAATCTACTGCTCAACAACTTTGGGTCAAGGAGGAAATTGAGGTAGAAATCATAATGTTTTTTGAACAAAATGATGAAAGGCACACAAGTTATCAAAATCTGTGGGATTTGGTAAGAGCAGTCCTAAGAGGAAAATTGATAGCTTTAAATGCCTACATTAAAAAAATACAAACAAACAACAACAATAATATAAAAAAAAAAAGCAGAAAGACCACACATCAACAATCTAATGAATCATCTCAAGGAATTAGAAAAGAAAGAACAAACCAATCCCAAACCTAAAGGAAGAAAAGAAATGACTAAGGTCAGAGAAGAACTAAATGAATGCGATAACGAAAGAATTATACAGAAGATTGATGAAACAGAAAGTTGGTTCTTAGAAAAGATAACAAAATTGACAGACCTTTTGCTAGAGTAAGCAAAAACAGAAAAGAAAGAACTTTAATAAGCTCAATCAGAAAAAAAAAAAGCTCAATCAGAAATGAAAAGGGAGATATTACAACTGATACCACAGAAATACAAAACATCATTTTTGACTACTATAAAAATGTCTATGCACATAAGCTGGAAAACACTGAGGAAATGAACAAATTCTCAGAAACATATAACCTCCTCAGGCTCAATCAGAAAGAAACAGAACTCCTAAACAGACTGATATCAAGTAATGAAATTGAAACAGCAATAAAAACCTTCCAACGCTTTCTGTGCTGCTCAGGGAGGGCTCATACAGCGTTGTTCTGGATTCCCACCCTACTTAAAGGGAAATTTTCACAATGTATAGAGCCCTTGATGTCCTCAAATGTTCCTTGCAGCAGGAACCCACTTAGGTGGCATCAACCTTTAACATAGGTTCAAATGTACCATGAGATAAAAAAAGGTTAAGAAAACACTGCTATACACCAACAACGGTCAAGCTAAGAACCAAATTAAAGACTCAGCTGGAAGGTTGATGCAGATGGATTGCTTGATCTCAGGAGTTTGAGACCAGCTTGAATCAGAGCAAGACCCTGTCTCTAAAAATAGCCAAGTGTTGTAGCAGGCACCTGTAGTCCCAGCTACTTGGGAGGCTGAGGCAAGAGAATCACCCGAGCCCCAAAGTTTGAGTTTGCTGTGAGCTATGACACCACAGCACTCTACTGAGGGTGACAAAGTGAGATTCTATCCCCCCCCCAAAATGGCTGGGCATTAAGGTGGGTGCCTGTAGTCCCAGTTACTTGGGAGGCTGAGACAAGAGATTCACTTAAGCACAAGTGTTTGAGGTTGCTGTGACCTATGATGCCATGGCACTCTTTTGAGGGTGACAAAGTGAGACTCTGTCTCAAAAAAAAAAAAAAAAATTAAGGACTCAATACCTTTCACACTAGCAACAAAGAAAATAAAATACGTAGGAATATATTTAACTGAGGAGGTAAAAGACCCTTATAGGGAGAACTGTAACTTACTGAGGAAGGAAATCGTAGAGGATATAAACAAATGGAAAAATACATCATACTTGTGGATTGGCTACACATTCAACACAATCTCCATTTAAATGTCAACATCACTGCTTGCAGATCTAGAAAAAATAATTTTATGCTTTAATGAAACCAAAAAAGAGCCCAAATAGCCAAAGCAACCTTAAGCAAAAAGGACAAATCAGGAGACATCACTTCACCAGAAATGTGAACTATGCTAAAAAGCTATAGTAACCAAAACATCATGGCACCGGCATAAGAACAGAGACATAGACCAGTGGATCAGAACAGAAAACCCAGATATATGAGATTGGACAATTAAGTTCACGAACTCATCCTAGAAAAAGGGCTACATATGTCATTGCTGAATGGCTATGGTCACCTGGTCACCTTTGAAGTACTCAGCTTGGCCATTTTGGTGACTGTAGTGATACTCAGCAGTGAGGTATGTTGCACTTTTCTAGGATGAATTCATGAACTTAATTGTTTGTGTTTGTAAAACCATCCCCATATTGCTGTCTGATCATTGACAAAGCAGATAATAACATACACTGGGGAAAAGAATCCCTATTCAGGCTCAGCGTCTATAGCTCAACGGGCTAAGGCACCAGCCACATACACAAAGCTGGTGGGTTCGAATCCAGCCTGGGCCCGCCAAACAACAATGACGGCTGCAACCAAAAAAAAATTTTAAAAGGGGCCGGGCTTTGTGGCGGGCGCCTATAGTTCCAGCTACCTGGGAGGTGGAGGCAAGAGACTCGCTTGAGCCCAGGAATTGGAGGTTGCTGTGAGCTGTGATGCCACAGCACTTTATCCAGGGTGATAGCTTGAGGCTCTGTCTCAAAAAAAAGAATCCCTATTCAATAAATGGTGTTGGGAAAACTGGATAGCCACCTGTATAAGATTGAAACAGGATCCATACCTCACTCCACTCACAAAAATTAATTCACGATGGATAACAGACTTAAAGCTAAGGCATAAAACTAAAATAATTCTAGGCTCGGCGCCTGTGGCTCAATGGGCTAAGGCGTCAGCCCAAGAGTTTGAGCTTGCTGTGAGCTAAGATGTCATGGCACTCTACCCAGGGTGACGGAGTGAGACTCTGTCTCAAGACAAAAGGAAAAAAAAAAGACAGAAGCACTTAAATGTTTATTGCAATAAGATTCACAATTGCAAAGTTGTAGAATCAACCCAAGCACTCATGAATACATGAGTGGATTAATAAAATGTGGTATATGTAAACCATGGAGGACTACTCAGTTGTAAAAAAAAACACCCAGGGAACTAATATTTTTTGTGACAATCTGGATAGAACTGGAGACCATGCTTCTATGGCAAGAATAGAAAAACAAACACCACTCATTTTTAAATTGGAACTAATCAATCAACACATGCACATCTTCATAAAACTCAACAGAAAGCAAGCAAGAAGGGTCAGGAGGGGAGGGGTGAAATCCTACCTAGCAGGTACAAAGCCCACTATCCGGGTGATGGGCACGATTATCACTTTGACTCAAACTGTACAAAAACAAATAATGTAACCCAAACATCTATATCAGTGGTTCTTAACCTGTGGGTTGTGATCCCTTTTTTCCATTTGTAACGATGCAGCAATTAGGAAGGTTCAGAACCACTGATCTATACCCTTTGTGTCTCCATAATATTCTGAAATTAAAACAAAACAAAACTCCCCAACCCCCTTCCTACCCCATCCTAAGTCGGGGTGGCTCCTGAGAAGACTTAGCTTTGTTCTCAAGGCAATTCAGTGAGAAAAAGAAAGTAGTCCTGAGAAAACAGGCCATAGGGAAATGAACTTGGAGTTGATTAGGATGGGTGGAGGGGTTTTTTTTGTTTTTTCCTTTTTCATTCTTCACTAAGAAAAGGAGGGAAAGTAGGGCTTGGATGGAGGGAACTTACCACACTAATTCTACATACTTATTGGTTGGGGGGGGAGGTCTCTCCAGGGTGTTAAAGCAAAATTAAAATAGAGACCGGGCCTAAAAATTCCTGGCCAAAGAAAACCAATTAGACTTTAAAAACAGCTTTAACCTTGCTTAAACTGCAAGCATATGTGAAACATAACTTGGGTCATTTGTGATGAATGCTTGTGTTAGAAACAAAACTTAACATCAGCCAGTCCTGGGCTGCCAACTGTCATGTCGCTATGTGACCAGGACTTTTCCAGCAAAGTGAACCAAAAAAGGCAATTCTAAACCTGCAATCAACCAAATAATTTCCTTATTCCATCCTCACCCTCTAAATACCTGCCTATAGTGCCCTGTCATTGTTATACCAAACATCTTTTCTTGGCCTAGTGTTTCCCAATTCATAAATTGCTTCTTACTCAAAGAATATCGTGTGTGTGTGTGTGTGTGTGTGTGTGTGTGTGTGTGTGGTTTTTTGGCCAGGGCTGGATTTGAACCTGCCACCTCCGGCATATGGGGCTGGCGCCCTACTCTGAGCCATAGGTGCCGCCCTCAAAGAATATCTTTCTTTTTTTTTTTTTTTGTAGAGACTAGAGTTTCACTTTATCGCCCCCAGTAGAGTGCCGTGGCGTCGCACAGCTCACAGCAACCTCCAACTCCTGAGCTTAGGCGATTCTCTTGCCTCAGCCTCCCGAGTAGCTGGGACTACAGGCACCCGCCACAACACCTGGCTATTTTTCTGTTTTTGCAGTTCGGCCCCAGGCTGGGTTTGAACCCGCCACCTTCGGTATATGGGGCTGGTGCCCTACTCGATGAGTCACAGGCGCCTCCAAGAATATCTTTACCATTTCATTATCCCTTAGCTTTGTCTTTTACAAGGGGTATTTGAGAGCATTAGAATCAGTCCCTGCCTGAGGCAGTCATACGTGGTGGGCAGGTGCTTACCACTGTCGGCACAGGGCAGGCGCCCTAACACATTGGGGGGGAATTTCCACCTGCAATGAACAGGTTCTCAGGGGAGGGGAGAACCAACACCAGACCTCCTGCGCAGCAGGCCATGTACACAGGTTGTACTTGATCCTTACGACAACTCGGGGACTATTAGTCCCATGTCATTGGTGAGGAGAGGAGCTCCAGGTAACACAGATGGGACCTGGCAAAGGCCTGGGGTCCAATTCAGGGGGACCCTTTGAGTGACTCTTCCCTCTGAGTCACTCAGAGCAGTTGGGCTGGCCGCAGGGCAAGAGCAGGAGGGACCCGTTGCTGTGGGTAACGCCTCAGGGTCAGCTGGGAGCAGCTTAATCAGGGAGGTGAAAGGTCAGCGTTGCTGTTCTGCCCAATCTCCCCTCAAGTCCCTCACCTTTGTCCCTTTCTCTCTCCCCCACTGCCTTCTCCTGCTGTCCTCCACTTCTGAAAGGATGCCCCTGAGGACAGGGCCAGGACAGTGATGACTCCCAGACCCCTGGGAGGGGAGACTCTGCTCGGTCTGTCCCAGGCTTGGGCACACTCATCAACCTCCCTCTCCGTTCTTGATTCCACCACTCAGCCTGGGAGGTGCCACCCCCGTTCCAGGTCACAGGTAGGAGCCAGCCAGAGAAGAGGAAGCGTGACTACCTGGGCAGGCCATGGTGCCAGCAGTGCTGTCTCTGAGAGTTGTCCTTACAGCTCCCCAGTTTTGCTCAGGCTGGAAGGTTCTGCTTCACCCTTGGGGATGAGAAAACAAATTTTAGGAGGGAATGTGAGCCAGCTGTGGCAAAAGTGAAGGGCGAAGGGCCAGGTCTTCAGCAATTCCCTCTGGGGTGGCAGCAAATGCCAAAACAGACTTAACCCAAAGTGCTTCTGTCTTCTGGCTCTGCCAGCTGCTATTTAAAGACGGTTACCTCACTGCAGCTTCCTCTGCCCTCACCCAAGGTAGTCTTCTCGTCCTGTTAGGGTATGAGGAGACACCCCTTTGATAATTATAGAAACAGCAGAATCTATGCACAGAAAAAGACAGCAGGGAACGTTCCCACAGTTCCCTGGGGCTGGGCTGGGAGCGCGGGTATTCACTAATCAATATCACCTAACATTTATTGAGTGTCCATGATGTGCAGTGCTCCTACATGTACCTCAGTAAATAATCACACACACTTCACGAGATGGATGTAATTGTGGCTCCATTTCTTTCTTTCTTTTTTTGTGAGACAGAGCCTCAAGCTGTCGCCCTGTGTAGAGTGCAGTAGCATCACAGCTCACGGCAACCTCCAACTCCTGGGCTTAAGTGATTCTCTTGCTTCAGCCTCCCAAGTAGCTGGGACTACAGGCGCCTGCCACAATACCAGGCTATTTTTTGGTTGTAGTTGTCATTGTTGTTTGGTGGGCCCAGGTTGGATTTGAACCCGCCAGCTCTGGTGTATGTTGCTGGCGCCTTAGCCACTCGAGCTACAGGTGCCGAGCCTGTGGCTCCATTTCTGAGTAGAGGAAACCACGAAAGTTAGGTAACTTGCCTGTATTTTCACACTAGTGCTTGAATTAGGACTGGATCCCAGTCTTTCTGATTCAAATCCTGTTTTCAATGGGATTACTCTGCTCCCTTAAATACAGAAAAATATTTGTTCATGTATATATGTTTATCGTAAGTGACTCTTCTCATTTCAAGACCATGTCTTGCATGCTGTGCCCTGGTCTCTGTCGTGGTGAGTTTACATGAGCTGTGCTGGAGAGCCTTGCATCCCACCACAGCCCGGACCCTGCCAGAGGGCCCAGCCCTTGCTGTGGCCCCTGGAGCTGCCCAGTGTCTCTGTGCTGCTCCACTAGCTGCTGGGCCTTAAATTGTTTCCCCTTCTCCTCCTCCTCTCTGCCTCTTCCCCTTCTTCTCCTTCTTTCTCTTTATCCTCTTCCTTCTTCCTCTTCTTTCTCTTCTCCTTCCTCTATTTCTTCCTTCTCTTCCTCTTCTTCCCCTCTTCTTCTTCCTCCCCCTCTTCTTCCTTTTCCTCTTTCTCTTCCCCTTCCTCTTCTGCTTCTTCCTCTTCTCCTTCCCCTCCATAAGACAGAGTCTTTCTCTGTTGCCCAGGCTGAAGTACAGTGGCACAATCACAGCTCACTGCAACTTCAAACTCCTGGGCTCAAGTGATCCTCCTTGCTCAGTCTCCTGAGTAACTGGGACTACAGGTGTGCACCACCACACCCAGATAATTTTTAAATTTTTATTTTGGCATAGAGAGGGTCTCAGTATGTTGCCCAGGCTTATCTTGAACTCTCGGCCTCAAACAATCCTCCTATCTTGGCCTCCCAAAGTGTTAGAATTGGAGGTGTGAGCCCCTGAAACTTTGATATTGTTTCCTTAGGATATTTCTGGAAGTAGAATGACTAAGTCAGAGGTTATCAATATTTTAAAAAGTTTTCCTGGCTTGGCGCCTGTGGCTCAACGGGCTAGCCATGTACACCTGAGCTGGCGGGTTCGAATCCAGCCCAGGCCCGCCAAACAACAATGACGGCTGCAACCAAAAAATGGCCGGGCTTTGTGGCGGGCGCCTGTAGTCCCAGCTACTTGGGAGGCGAAGGCAAGAGACTCACTTGAGCCCAGGAATTGGAGGTTGCTGTGAGCTGTGATGCTACTGCACTCTATCCAGGGTGACAGCTTGAGGCTCTGTCTCAAAAAAAAAAAAAAAAGTTTTCCTACTGAAAGCCATCCTGTTATGCAAATAAATTGTACCATGAAACTGTAAAAACTCTAGAAGAAAGTGTGGGAAAAACTCTGAATATTATTGGCCTAGGAAAAGAATTTATGAAGAAGACCCCACTTGCCATAGTAGCTACAATAAAAATAAATAAATGGTACCTTCTTGAGTTAAAAATTTTTTGCATAGCTAAGGACACAACGAAGCAAAGAGACAACCTTCAGAATCGGAGAAGATATTTGCATGCTACAAATATGACAAAGGGCAATAACCAGATTTTACAAAAACTCCAGCAAATCAATAAGAAAAGAGCAAACAAAAACTGGGAGAAAGACATGAACAGAATCTTTTCTCAAGAGGACAGATGAATGGCCAAAAAACATGAAAAATGATCATTTATCTCTAATTACCAGAAAAATGCAAATCAAAACCACTTGGATGGGAGGCTGAGGCAAGAGAATCACTAGAGCCCAAGAGCTTGAGGTTGCTGTGAGCTGTGACACCACAGCTCTCTATCTAGGATGACATAGTGAGACTCTGTCTCAAAAAAAAAAACTTTGAGTAGTTATTTATTATTTATATGCCTTTTCATAAGTATTGAGAAAGAAAAAAGCAGTTGCTGATATTTGGAGGCTGGCCTGGACGTAAATAATCTCACAGATTATCCCTCAGAAAGGGTAGCTCTGAGACCATAATGAGATGGGGCAAGGCCACTTCTTAATTTTACCTAAGCACAGACAAAAGCAAGGTCTCTGTGTCACCCACCAAATACCAAACACTTCTTCTCCTGACTAAAAAGAGCAAATGCCTGTTATTTCTTTACCGAGTACAGCTTTGTCCTTTGGTCCTCCTGTCCATGGATAAGGGGATATCCCGCTGGTGGACTCACCCCACTGCCTGCAGCACCCAATATGGAGTGGGCTGTGTTTCCTTAGACCCTCCTGCCAAGCACCCAACTCCAGCCCGACGCCTATAAAAGGCTCCACCCTATACCCTCTGACTGATGGATCTCCGTGGTGGGTGTTGACTGTCACTAAACAACACATTTGTGCTCAATATGGCAGCACATATACTAAACTCAACACATTTAAATGACTACAGAAGTGTCCTGGTGGCCTCGGGCTGGAGGGCACTGACAATACTGACAATAGAGATAAACCATTGCTTCTTTTGTTTCCTTATGAAGAAACAACGAATAGTCACGAGTGCCCCTGTCAGGCCCACCAAAGACAGGGATACTCCGAGCAGGTCCCTTTCTTTCCAAGCCACTCTGGCTCTGGCACATCCATTTCCAGCTGCCGGTCTTTGTCACAACGAAGTAGTCCCCATGGTAGTACCCCCCCTACTTTTCCATCCACCAGCTCTCATGCAAATCATCTCCACTCCCATCTCCCACTTCCTGCTGGCTGTCTCTTAGGGACCAGGCACCCAGGATCTGTCTTCCAGGGTCCTCATCCAGTGGGTGACTGCGGGACCCAGTACTGACCAATGAAGCTCCAGGGCAGTCTGCTGAAGGGCTTCTGGGGGCTTCCTGCTGTAGGGGCGAGTGCAACGGGGAGCAGGATTCTATGTCCCTAGGGCTGGGCAGCCTTCTTGAAATCATGAGCCGGAAGGGTCACAAGGCAGCGCAGAGAGCAGGAGAATAGGGAGGGCAGGAGAGCGGGAAGGCCCCAGCCTGCACCTTGGGTCCCGCCCTTCTTCTTCACTCCTGCCCTGGTGCTGACCCTTATGGGGAACCTCAGCAGGGTGCCGCCCTCCTGCTTGACTCATATATGACCAGTCTTCTGGGGCTGAGGTTGCAGGTCAGTCAATCCCCGGAAAGGCCGTGGGTGCCGGAAGAAAGTGCAGGTGGCACCTGAGCTAGCCGGCTCTGCCCAGCTGAGCAGCAGAGGGGGAGCCCCTCACCCATCAGCTCTGGCCTGAGCCCCCCAATGCAGCAGCACAGAGAGTCTCAGCAAAGCAGCTTCCCTTGGGAAGGAAAGGAAGGGTTAAGAGGAAGATGTAATGACCTGCAAGGGTCAAGTTCAAACCCGCTCCGCCCAGCACACAGGCCTTCCTAATGCCCCGGTGCTTCCCCTCCTCCCCATTTCTTGCCTCAGTCACTGGGGCACTGGGTCCAGGCACCTCAAAGTCTCCCCACTGCACACTCAGACTCCCTGACCCCCAAAACTTTTCCTCTACTTCCCAGTGTAAGAGTAATACCTGTCCTTAGAGGCCCAGCTCCAAAGCTACCTGTTGTTGGCTTTCCAGTCCCTGCTTGGGACCCCTGACCTTCCCGCTTACCTGGCGTGGTGCTATGTTGCAGTTCTCTGGGCTCCTGCCTCCCCCTTATTTGCAGCAACCTGCTGGCCCTGGGGTATCAGTTCACCCCACCCTCTCTGACACAGCCTGGCTGGAATCCGTGGGAGGCATTAGTTGGACCTAAAAGCAACCAGCCTCCAACCGCACAGCGCAGCCTCCACTTCACCAGCAGCTGAGTAATTGCATTCATTTTGCTTTGCTATCTTTGTGAGCAGCCTTCTCTGGTAGAGAACAAAGAAGACCATGACTTAGAGTTCACTCAAATGACTCTCTGATTTTGACAGTTCTGTCAGTTTTCTGACTTTCTGTTTATGTCCTTGTGTGTCCTCCCTCCAACCTTAATATTTTTATATGAGGAGAAAGAAAAACAAGGATCCCGGTTGAAGTCTGAATAACGGTCCTGCCTTGACAACATCATTCCAAAGCTGCCCCTCCCCTGTGGTCCGGGTCCCCAGTCCAGCTCCCTCCAGGTTCACTACACCCTGTTGCCAGGGACTTCTAGGGAGAAGGAGGCCGTTTCCTTATGGTACTGGTGGCTCCTTGAAAGCACACAAAAAAGTCTTGTTCCTGCTGAGTGCCGTGACTCACACCTGTAATCCTAGCACTTTGGGAGGCTGAAGCGGGTGGATTGCCTGAGCAAGAGCAAGACCCCATCTCTAAAAACAGCCGGGCATTGTGGCGGGTGCCTGTAGTCCCAGCTACTCGGGAGGCTGTGGCCAGAGAATTGCCTGAGCCCAGGAGGTGAAGGTTGCTGTGAGCTCTGACTCCACAGCACTCTACTGAGGGTAACAAAGTGAGACTCTGTCTCACCAAAGAAAAAAAAGTCTTGTTCCTTTCTGTTTCTAGCAGGAACCCATTAAATGGAGTCTAGAGAACCCCAACCCTGTCCCTCAGACATCCTCAAGGGAAGGTGTTTGGGGGGGTTGGGAAACTGATCCCAGATCCTAGGGGAAATCCAGACTTATCGGATTTTTGGAGGAGCAAATGAATGGAGGAGGAGCAGTCGATCCTGGAGGCAGAGGAGCCCCTTTCTCCAACGTACCACGTCCTCGTGAATCAGCGTGGAGTAGTGGTCAGAAGGAGGCCGAGATATGGGTCTGGGGTGGGCCCTGCACTGGTCTTGCTGCCGCCTTCCCTGGCCAACGCACCATAAAGAGGTTCTGGCAAAGGACTTTGTCCTCTCAGCTCCGAGGGTGAACTTCCACCCTATTCCTCCTCCTTACCTCACACACCATGGCAGTTACTATTCTGTCCCCTTCCAAGACAGGCCACTGGGCTGTCTCCTCAAAAATCCTGGACAGCTGGCTCGGCTCCCATAGCACAGTGGTTACAGCACCAGCCACATACACCAAGGGTGGCAGGTTCAAACTCAGCCCAGGCCACCTAAACAATGACAACTGCAACAAAAAAATATCTAGGCATTGAGGCAGGCACCTGTAGTCCCAGCTACTTAGGAGGCTTAGGCAAGAGGATCACTTGAGCCCAAGAATTTGAGGTTGCTGTGAGCTGTGATGTCACAGCACTCTGCTGAAGGCAACATAGTGAGACCCTGTCTCAAAAAAAAAAAAAAAAATTCCTGGGCAGCCTGGGTTTAAAAGGGGTCATCAGACCAAAGTGATCCCTCCACCACAGCACACACGAGATAATGGAAAGCGATGTCCTGAGAATGGCATTTACACACTCTCAGTGACCTCCAAAACTTCATAACCGCAATGGCAAGTGGTCTGGGGTCCCCCATATTCAAGCTTTCCTCCTCCTTTGGGGATAAAGAGGAGAGGTTCTGGCATCGAGCCCGGGTGAGGGTCTGCAAGAAAGGCGAGGAGGCCTGTCCCCTCCAGGGACAAGGGAAGGCTTTAATGAGGGGCAAGGGAGAACGGAGACTGACCAGGTGTAAGCCCAGCTCCCACACAGTCACAGAAGGCTTTTTTTTTTTTTTTTTGGTAGAGACAGACCAGAAACATCCTACTCATATCCTGGCCCATAATCCTAACCCTAAAGTGAGACTCTGTCTCACTTTATCACCTTCGGTAGAGTGCCGAGGCATCACACAGCTCACAGCAACCTCCAACTTCTGGGCTTAGGTAATTCTTTTGCCTCAACCTCCCGAGTAGCTGGGAGTACAGGTGCCTGCTACAATGCCTGGCTATTTTTCTGTTTTGCAGTTTGGCAGAGGCCAGGTTTGAACCCACCACCTTCGGTATATGGGGCCGGGGCCCTACTCGATCAGTCATAGGCACCACCCCACAGAAGGGTTTTTTTTTTTTTTTGAGACAGAGCCTCAAGCTGTCACCCCGGATAGAGTGCTGTGGCATCACAGGTCACAGCAACCTCCAATTCCTGGGCTCAAGCGAGTCTCTTGCCTTCGCCTCCCAAGTAGCTGGGACTACAGGTGCCCGCCACCACCCGGCCATTTTTTGGTTGCAGCCGTCATTGTTGTTTGGCGGGACCAGGCTGGATTTGAACCCGCCAGCTCAGGTGTACATGTCTGGCACCTTAGCCCATTGAGTCACAGGCGCCGAGCCCACAGAAGGCTTTTATTACCTTATAAGTATAGCTGGAAAGGGGCCTTGAGACCAGAGTACCGCCTGGGCTCTTCTCTAGCGCCGGTCAGGATTGTGGACACGTCTTTAGGGTTAGGATTATGGGCCAGGATACAGGCAGGATGTTTCCAGGAACTCTGGTCTTGAGGCACTGCAGGAATCTGGAGGGGGGGGACTGTTGGTTTCTGACCTGATTTTCTAAAATGGCTGCACTCCTGTCAGGATTATGAGAATTCCTTTCCCACACTCATTATATCTCAAAAGAAACCCTTGCGCCTATCAGGCCTCAGCAGCAGCACCGCAGGGCCAGCCTCAGGATGGCCAGGCCACAAGGACAATTGGCTGGGCTCTCAGTCAACTCCCCTCCTCCACCTCTTTTCGTTCCCCCAAATTTCCCAAAGGGATGGGAGCCCCCAACATCTACCTTCCTTCTGGGGTCACCTGGGCATGTCTCAGGCTGTCAGGATGGGAGCTGAGCCTGGGAGCTTTGTGAACTTCCCTTCCCTCTCCCCTGCTCAGGGGGCCCGGCGGTGGGAGGGAGTGGTCAAACACAAACCTGGCTGCAAATCCAGGCTCTGCCACTGCTTAACCTTGGGCCTCTATGAGCTCACCTATGAAGTGGGGACAAAAATCCTTTTCTCACAGAGCTGTTGTAAGGAGACAGAGGGAGATCAGATCATCCCCAACTTACCAAGGAGTCCTCCCCTGGCTGAGTGAGAACAAGATCCAGCTCTTCTTAGCTGTATGGATCCAGCTGCCAGCTGTGCACCTGCATAATAACCAGGCTTATCTCTGGGCTCCTGGGTACACTCCGGAACCTGAAAAGGAAACTGAAAGTCACAACTACTATGAGACTCAGGATCAAACAGACCAACCAAACATGCTGCTTGCTGGCAACACCCTCAGTCCAGTCCCACCCTCCCTGTTGACCCATCTAGAGGAGCAGCTCCAGACCTGACATTTAGGTGCCATCAGCATCAGCACAGGCTTCCATGCATACCAGATGCTTACTGCATACTTACTGTATTGCCCTTGTTGAAGGCCACACCCATGTGGCTTCTACACATTTGCTCCCATAGGTTCTTCTGTCCTGAACACCTGGCTTCACCATCGGGAAAAATCACGTTCATTCTTTAAAGCCCAACTCTGGAATTGCGTCCTCTGAAAAGCCCTCCAGCATCCTCCCTGGCAGAGTCCACTGCCCCCTTTTCCATTCCCATGGCCTGGGGGGATGGGCCTAAGTCTACTGCCAGTGCCCTGGTAGGTCAGGCAACTGGTCCACTGTTGGCCTTTTCGGCTTTGCCCCAGGGAGAAGCCCCTGAGGGTAGGGCTGGATCACAGAGAGAGGCCAACGTGACCCTTCCATTGGGGCCAATTTCATCTTGCACAAATGAATGTCCATGGGGTGTCATGGCCACCCTTCCTCCTCTCTACTTGGCCACACATAGGAGATTTTTAGGGAAGAACAGAAGCATGATTACACAGGAACCACATGCTACCGTGTGCAATGCATTTACTTCTCCAAGGGTTTGGAGTTTTATAATCACCCCCTACATGGCCCAGGATGATGATCTGATTCTGCAGATGAGAAAACTGAGGCAGGGGAGTTCATCCAGTGGTTCAGGGGAGGAGTCAAGACTCAAACAGAGTTTAACCTTTTGACATTTGATACTTTGGACAACTTTCTTGTTTAAAGTTATATTTTGTCTTTTTTTTTTTTTGAGACAGAGCCTCAAGTTGTCACCTGGGATAGAATGCTATGGCATCACAGCTCACAGCAACCTCCAATTCCTGGGCTCAAGCGAGTCTCTTGCCTCCACCTCCTAAGTAGCTGGGACTATAGGCGTCCACCACAACGCCCGGCCATTTTTGGTTGCTGCCATCATTGTTGTTTGGTGGGGCCGGGCTGGATTTGAACCCTCCAGCTCAGGTGTGCGTGGCTGGCACCTTAGCCCATTGAGCCACAGGCGCCGAGCCTATTTTTTGTCATTTTTATTCTGTAACCTCTATTAATGAGAAAAACTCCAAACTCAGTAGGAATAATTTAAAGAGGTTTATTCTGAGCCGAATATATGTGACCACTGGCCCAAATTATGTGGCCTTAAGAGATCCTGAGAAAATGTGGCTGGGGCAGCTGGGTTACAGCTGGTTTGATATGTTCACGGAGACAGGAATTACATGTAAAATCATAACTCAAGACATGTTCATTGGTTTGACTCCAAAGGCAGGTCATCTTGAAGGGAAGGTGCCACCCTTCCCTTATGGGTGGGTTTGAAGCCAGAAAAGCGACCTACAAGATGGAGTCTGAGAGGCTAAGCTGAAACACTGCAGCTGGCCGAGTCTGCTTAGCCTCATTCTTTCCCCACAAATATTCCATGATTATTTAGCTAAGGTTTCAAGTTTATGATGCTTATCTCAAAAGGCTTGATTGGAGGTAGTCACACACAGACGATAAGCATTGTTACTTTGATGTTCTCTCTGAGGATTCCGTTAAAGCAACCTTCCTAATGCCCTGACCCTTTAATACAGTTCCTGTGTCAAAGGTTACTTTTAAATATTAGAGTAAAGGTCACTTTTATTACTCTATTATTAAAGTGAAACTTACTTGTATGCTGTTTAAGCATTGTTACATTGTTAGAATAAAGACGGCTTTGGTGTTGTTTTCTGTCAGATAAAGTTTTCTCCATTTGTTTCCTTGTATTTCATTACAAAAATGTTTAGAGTTGTAACAAAGGCAGAACAGTCTTTGAGAGACGCAGTTCTCCAGAACTGCTGGCCTTCTGAGGATAAAGCTTATTGAACTTAATCCCTGTCTCTGCATTTGGTTGACAGTGACAAGTGGCCAGAACCTCTTCATCCAGTAACATTTCCAAATCCTTCGATTCGTAATGCATAGAAGCCACAGGGCACACACTGGAATATACAGCTCAAGTGATCTCAGGCAAATTGATAGCCAGCAGGTGACTTAAATTTTGCCCTGAATGGCCTTAGGTCCTGTTAATCATTTGGTATCTTACTGTTTGAAGTGTCTATAACCTCCCCTCCCTTTGCTTGGCCAGAAACTCTGTTTAGATTTTCTTAGAGTACCCTTCCCTTGGCCAAGAAGGGGTCTATTCAGCAGTAGGGGGGCTGTGTGCTTAGGGCTTTATTTTAGTTTACATATCCTCTTCTCCTGATTTTCTTCCCTTTATTAGCATAACTAGCTGGACAGGTAGGACAAATCCACTGTGAGATGCAGAACCCAAGTAATAAGGGCTATGGCCGCTGTGAGGCGGCTTCCCTGATAAGAGGACAGAATGAACATTGACAGCATGAAAGTTGTCAGTATTAAAATGGAATCACCTATGTCAGAAACCAAACTAAATGGAGCCAGGAGGTCAAGAAGGGTGCTCTGTCACGCAGATTTCCCTGATAACAGGAATATTGAAAGAGATTCCACTGAACCACAACCGTGCACAAAGAATGACTCACAAGTTTGACAAAGCCATCTCTATGAGGACATCTGCCCAGCAATTCGTTTTTGGGCTAATGCCACACTTACTTTTAATTTTTATAACCAAGGGTCATAAGTTCAAAACAACTTATGTAATCCTCCTCATTTTGCCTTTAATAACCTCTGCTTTCCTTTACTTCCCTGGGTACGCCCATGTCCCCTACCCCGGGGTACCATGGCATGTGTGTTCCTGGATTTGGAAATCCTTCTGCTCATTCCAGAATAAACTTGTTATCTTCGGAGAATTGCCCTTTATTGTTACACTAAGTTGTAGGAGACTTGTTGAACACAATCTCATGGTGAAGCAAACAGAATGGGGCCCGTAGACTAAAATGAAGGAGAGAAGTAGGTATTTCTTAACCCAGGGACATGAGCAGAGACCATCCTGTTAGGAGATACTAAAGATCTGGGAGGCTGAGTGGATTGCTTGAGCTCAGGAGTTTGAGACCAGCCTGAGTAAGAGCAAGACCCTGTTTCTACTAAAAAATAGAAAAACTCACCAGGCGTTATAGCAGACACCTGTAGTCACAGCTTCTTGGGAGGCTGAGGCACGAGGATTGCTTCAGTCCAAGAGTTTGAGGTTGCTGTGAGCTAGGATGCCATGATACAAACTCAGGGCAACAAAGTGAGACTCTGTCTCAAAATATAAAATAAAATAAAATACTGTAAAATAGGGCTTATCTTTTCTTTTTTTTTTTTTTTTGAGACAGAGCCTCAAGCTGTCACCCTGGATAGAGTGCTGTGGTATCACAACTCACAGCAACCTCCAATTCCTGGGCTCAAGCAAGTCTCTTGCCTCCGCCTCCCAAGTAGCTGGGACTACAGGCGCCCACCACAACGCCTGGCCATTTTTTGGTTGCAGCCGTCATTGTTGTTTGGCGGGCCCGGCTAGATTTGAACCCGCCAGCTCAGGTGTACGTGGCTGGCGCCTTAGCCCGTTGAGCCACAGGCGCCGAGCCTTTTTTTGGCAGTTTTATTTTTGGCTGGGGCTGGGTTTGAATCTGCCACCTCTGGCATATGGGGCCGGCACTCTACTCACTGAGCCCCAGGCACCGCCAATAGGACCATCAACATCACAGGAAATATCTGTAGCTCCAGAGACAGGATCTTGGCCATAATCTTTGGTCTAGAAGCAATTTCAGTTCACTGAGAAGGCAGTTCCAACTCCATGGGGGAAAGTAATCTTGAAATTGCTTCAGACGGCATCAGATGACACCATAGTATCATCTCAAGGAAGCTGGAAGGGTCTATAGACAAGGCCCACAGCCACCACTCCACCCAGCTCTGCCCAGTCCAAAACAAGGGAAGCTTGGCTCAGACATCTGGGTATCATGGGTTGTACATTCCAGTACAGGGAGCCCACCTCCATGTCATTCTCCTTTTCTCCAGAGATGAAGGAAGAGGTAAGGAGCTTCAATCTGAGCATTTGATAATGTGAGTTTACAAAGTCATCAGAGACAATGAACTCTCTAATGTCAACACGCAGCCAGCATGCATCATATTTGTGGAAATGGACTTCTCATGGGGACTTCCACAGGCACCTCACAACTGATGATACTACCCGTGAAAGGATAATTTCGGGCAGGGAGGGATGGCTCACGGCTGTAATCCTAGCACTCTGGGAGGCCGAGGCAGGTGGATCGCTTGAGTTCAGGAGTTCGAGACCGTCCTAAGCCAGAGCAAGACCCTGTCTCTAAAAATAGCCAAGTATCGAGGCCAGTGCCTGTCGTCCCAGCTACTTGGGAGGCTGAGGCAAGAGGATTGCTTGAGCCCAAGAGTTTGAAGTTGCTGTGAGTTATGAAGCCGCAGCACTCCATCCAAGGGGACAAAGCGAGATTCTGTCTCACACACACACACACAAAAAAAAAAAACCAGAAAGAAAAAAAGAAAAACTAGCTGGGGATTGTGGTGGGCACCTGTAGTCCCAACTACTCAGGAGGCTGAGGGAGGTGGATCTCAGGAATTTGAGCCTGCTGTGAGCTATGACACCACAGCACTCCAACCTGGGGCAACAGAAGGAATCTTAAAACAAAACAAAAACAGTAGGCATAGCGTGTTCAGTTTGTGAGAAGACTTTTGTGGATGATGGGGGGTATGGTTGTACAGTGTGACCGTACTTAGTGCCGCTGAAATGTACACTTCAAAGTGTAACATTTTATATTTCACATAATTTTTTTTTTGAGACAGAGCCTCAAGCTGTCACCGGGATAGAATGCTGTAACGTCACAGCTCACAGTAACCTCCAATTCCTGGGTTCAAGTGCCTTAGCCACAGGTGCCGAGCCTATATTGCACATAATTTAACAAGATTAAAAAAAATTAAAATTTAAAACATTTTAAAAATGCTTAACAATTAAAAAAAATGCTAACAATCCCTTAAAAGTCCAACATTTGTCGGAAAAAATAAAAGCACCTGAGCCCTTACAATTTGCAAAGCATTTTTTTTTTGAGACAGAGCCTCAAGCTGTCACCCTGGATAGAGTGCTGTGGCATCAAAGCTCACAACAACCTCCAATTCCTGGGCTCAAGTGAGTCTCCTGCCTCCGCCTCCCAAGTAGCTGGGACCACAGGCGCCCGCCACAACGCCCAGCTATTTTTTGGTTGCAGCTGTCCTTGTTTGGCGGGCCCAGGCTGGATTCGAACCTGCCAGCTCAGGTGGCTGGTGCCTTAGCCACAGGCACTGAGCCTGCAAAGCATTTTTATACACATAATCACATACACGTATGTGCAACGACAGCCCTGTGACAAAAACATTTACTATCTCCATTTCCCAGAGGGGGAAACTAAGTTCAAAAAGGGTAAAGCAACTACCCCAGAAGAGGCACATTTTGGCTTAGATCTAGGACTTTTTGATTTCTTGTTTTGTTTGGTTTTCTGGACCATGCAGGTTCCCCCAAAGCAAGAACAATCCTTAAAACCCTCAAGCATTCTGAAAATGTAATTTTCTTCCCTAAATTCTTCCTGCTGGCTTGAGATGAGTCACATAACTTCAAATATCACTAGAATTTACTGCCCACATCCCCCCTCTCTTCCATGAGCTGTGGAGGATACTTGGTATCAGACAGTCCTGTCTAAATTCAGTCTCACCAGTTCTGCACATTGTGACTCGGTTTCCTTGCTTGTAGAATTAGATGAATGATCATATTTCCCTGACGGTTTACTGAGAGGATGAATTGAAACAAGGTAGGGAGGATCATGCTTGGCTTATAGCAGGTGCCCCAAACACTAGAGCCCATATTTTCTGAGCCCCTGCGCTCTGTCAGATGCCGAGAAATCACACTGTCTTCATTATCTCCTTTCGTCCCTGCAGCGCACCCCCCAGCACACCTGATGTTCTTATCATCCTCCTGTGCAGACGAGGAAACAGACTTAGCGAATTCAGTCATTTTCCCAAGGTCACAAAGCTGGCCTCGGCATCCTTCTTCTACCCACTGATCCTCACCACCACTATTTAGCACTTGACACACTTTTTAAAGTGTGTCAAAGAAAAAAAGACATTTTTCCTTTTTTTTTTTTTCTTTTCTTTCTTTTTTTTTGAGACAGAGCCTCAAGCTGTCACCCTGGATAGAGGGTTATGACATCACAGCTCACAGCAACCTCCAATTCCTGGGCTGAAGCGATTCTCCAGCCTCCATCTCCCAAGTAGCTGGGACTACAGGCGCCCACCACAACACCGGGCCATTTTGTTGGTTGCAGCTGTCATTGCTATTTAGCGGGTCCAGGCTGGATTTGAACCTGCCAGCTCATGTGTATTTGACTGGTGCCTTAGCTGCTTGAGCCACAGGTGCTGAGCCCATTTTTTCTTTTCTTAAAAACAACAACAAAAATGATAGACTCACAAGACAAAACAGCACAGGTGTAAAAATAGTTGCAGAACTAGTACAAAGAGGTCCCATGTCCCCTTCACCCAGTTTTCCTCCAATGACATCTGACACCCCTGTAGAACATTACCCAGACCAGGGAATTGACCTTGACACAGTGCAGTGAATTGCACTACGGACCTCACTGGACTTTCCCTGGTCCTTGCACACACCCATTTTTATGTGTTTGTGATTGTCCTTTGATGTTTTGTCATGCATACACATTCATGACAATCATGGCACAGATGTTTTTGTCACAGGAAGGGACTCTCTGGTGCTAACTTTTTATAGTCCCAGGTGCCTGTGCCCTCCCTAAGCCCTGGCAACCACTAATCTGTTGTCTGCCTCTAATTTTTTGTTTTGAGAATATTTAATAAAGGGAATCATATGGCGTATAACCCTTTAAGACATTAAAAAAAAAATTCACTCAGCGTAATGCTCTTGAGATCCACTGAAATTGCTGTGTATGACAATCGTTCTTTCCTTTTTTTTTTGCAGTTTTTTTTTGGCTGGGGCTGGGTTTCACCACCTGTGGCATATGAGGCCGGTGCCCTTCTCACTGAGCCACAGGCACCGCCCCTCGTTCTTTCTTTTTCATGGCTGGGTAATCACAGCTCTTAAAGAGAAGGAGCACCGTGGCATCCCTCCCTCCCCCCATGTCTCTCCACAGTGCCAGGATCCCCTCCGGAGCTCCAAATTGGGTGGCCCTGCAGAAGCAGCGACATCAGGCCCCACCCCTGTCACTCATCACTTTGCTCACTGCAGGAAGAGACCTGGACACAGCTTCCTGCTCTCTGCCCTGTCTTTCCTCCTCTGACCCTCCACAACCCTCTCCCTGTCCCCCTCGGATACACTCCTGGAACCTCTGTATCTCTTTCTCTGGTTTCCTTTAAAAAAAAATTTTTTTTTCCTGAGGCAGAGTCTCAGTATGTTGCCTTTGGTAGCGTGCCCCATGGCATCACAGCAACCAGAAACTCTGGGGCTTTTGCGATTCTCTTGCCTCAGCCTCGCAAGTAGCTGGAACTATACATGCCTGCCACTACAGGCGCCCGCCACAATGCCTGGCTATTTTTTTTGTTGCAGTTGTTTAGCTGGCCTGGGCTGGGTTCGAACCTGCGACCCTCAGTGTGTATGTGGCTGGCACTGTAACCACTGTGCTATGGGCGCTGAACCATGTGGTTTGTTTTCTTCCACAGGAAAGCTGGTCTGTATCCAGACATTCTAGCCCAAAGAGAGGACCAAGAGGACGTGAAACATAAGAAATTTTCTTGTTTTCCTTTTTTTTTTTTTTTTGAGACAGTCTTACTTTGTCACCTTTGGTAGAATGCTGTGTGGCATCATAGCTTACAGCAACCTCAAACTCCTGGGTTCAAGTGATCCTCATGCCTCAGCCTCCTAAGGCGCTGGGAATACAGGTACCTGCTACATGCCTGGCTAGTTTTTCTATTTTTGGCAGAGAATCTTGTTCAGGCTGGTCTCAAACTCCTGAGATCAAGCGATCTACCCACCTCAGTCTTCTGGAGTGCAAGGATTACAGGCGTGAGCCACCATGGCCCAGAATTAAAGTGGCACACCTCGCTGCCCTCACCTTCCATCAGCCAGGGGTTATTAGTAAGGCCCTGAGGAGCTTCATGTGCCCCACTGAAACTCAATAACTTCTGTGATCAAGAATGGGCTGGGCTTGGTGGCTCACACCTATAACACCAGCACTTTGGGAGGCTGAGGCAGGAGGCTCACTTGAGGACAGGAGTCCAAGACCAGCCTTAGCAAGTTAGTGAGACTGCCATCTCTACAAAAAATTAAAAAATTTAGCCAGGTGTGATATGGCATATGCTTACAGTCCCAGCTATTTCAGAAGCTGAAGTAACAGGATCACTTATTCCCGGGAGTTTGAGGTTGCATTGAGCTATGATTGTGCCACTTTACACCAGTTGGGCAACAGAGACTCTATCTCTTTAAAACAAAAAATAATAATAATAAAATAAAATAAAAAAGAGATAACAGAAGTGGTTAAAATGGTCAATTTTGTAATTTAAAATTTTTATGGTTTTTTTTGTTTGTTTGTTTTTTGAGACAGAGCCTCAAGCTGTCACCCTGGATAGAGTGCTGTGGCATCACAGCTCACAGCAACTTCCAACTCCTGGGCTCAAGCGAGTCTCCTGCTTCCGCCTCCCAAGTAGCTGGGACTACAGGCGCCCGCCACAACGCCCAGCCATTTTTTTTTTTTTCTGGTTGCAGCCATCATTGTTGTTTGGCGGGCCCAGACTGGATTCGAACCCACCAGCTCAGGTGTACGTGGCTGGCGTGTTAGCCACTTGAGCCACAGGTGCCGAGTCAAATTTTTATGGTTTTAACATGATTTTTAAATGTTTTAATAAGAGGAAGGATGAAAATTTGTGGACAATTACCATTGCCTCCCATGGCATCAATCTACAAAATCCATGGCGTTTTGGGGAGAAAAAGTTACAAAATATTACCTGGTCACTGTTTAAAAATTATTTTTCAGGCCAAGTGTGGTGGCTCATGCCTGTAATCTCTGGAGGCGGAGTCTGGTGGATTGCTTCCGGAGTTCAAGACTAGCCTGAGCAAGAGTGAAAAAAATAAAAAACTTAGGCTAAAGGATCACGTGATGAATATCTGTGATGAATTAGGTGATTAGACATCCATCAGGGCTGTCACTGCGCACAGCATTTTCCTCCAGTTCGGCGTCTGCCCTCCCCACATGAGGAGGAGGTGAGGCAGAGACAGGCCTACAGCCATCACATCACACCCTTTCACACCCTAGGAATGCTGCTGGCCACTCTACCCTTGTCACATGCTCCTCTTGACAATCAACCCTGTGTGGCAGCCACTGTTAGTCCCGTCCCACACGTGTGCTACTGAGGCAGAGAGGGGAATGAAGTGGTCCACAGTCCCTGGGAGGAAGGGCGGGAGGGGGCATCAGGTACCAGGCAAGGGGCTTCAGCCAGTCTTGCCTGTACTCGGAAGGGCCACAGACATGGCTGATGTGGGATAAGCCTTAGGCCACCAGAGCCAGCCCTGAAACATGAACCACTCGGAGGGGGTGGGCTGGAACCTGACCTAGGAGCATCGGATGGGACAGTGAACAGGAACAGTGGGCCTGAAACCTTATGTTACTGAAAGGAGAGAAGCATACAGAAACTCCCGGTGTGCGCCCCCACCATCTCCTCCTGCCCCCGCCCAGGGCTGGCAGGTGGCTGTGGGAGGCCTGGGCAGTATTTTGCACGCCAGTGGGTGAGACAGCCCCTGTCCAAGGAAATCCCTCCTCCTGTAGTCACAGGGACAGGGTACTCCCAGCAGCCACTGAGCTGGTTTATGTGACAATGAAAAGCTGTGACAATCTTGTGAAATTCCTGCAGTCCCCATAGGCCAGTCACCAGTGTCTACACCAAACCACCACAGGACAGTTGCTGTGTTCTTCCAGGAGGAAGAAGGCACCTGCAATTCACTGCCTGGGCTCATCTGTGGCTCTTTCCCTAGCGCCAGCTTGAGGTCTTGCATATAGCAGGTGCCCAGGTTTATAAGATGCCCCCAGAGGCCAGGTGCAGTGGCTTATGCCTGTAATCTTAGTACTCTGGAAAGCTGAGGCAGGTGGATTGCCTGAACTCAGGAGTTCAAGATCAGCCTGAACCAGAGTGATATTCCCTAAAAATAGCTGAGCATTGTGGGTAGGCACCTGTAGACCCAGCTACTTGGGAGGCTGAGGCAAGAGACTCGCTTGAGCCCAAGACTTTGAGGATGCGGTGAGATGTGATGCCATGATACTACCCAGCGTGAAGAGTGAGATTCTGTCTCAAAAGAAAAACAAAAAGATGCCCACAGACCCCTCAGGTCGGGCCCTGCCTGCCTTCCAGTCTTGTCTTTTCTCATGACCACCCACGCCCATTTTGGCCTATGTCCCAGCCACACTGGCGACTGTAGCTCCTGGACCACACCAGGCCACCCTCTGCTGCAGACAGATGCCACCAGACACAGCTCATAGCACATGGTAATCTTTATTGTGACGCTCAGTGGAAAATATCTGTAAACCAGCTTACTGTAGTGGTGACAGCTGCAACACATGCTAAGGCACTTTTATTATATAAAAAAGGGGGTGGGTGGGAGTTCCATTCACTCCTTTGTGACAGCATCTGGGACCTGATTTCAGAGCTTGTAGGCTTATGTAGCTTTTATATAGCTTCATGATTTGTTTCCTTGTAAAAAAAAAAAAAAAATGCCTTCTTGCCATAAGTAGGTCTAAGTGCAGCATATACAAAACAGTTAGGAATACAAGTAAATTCAGCAACCAGTGTAGACCAGTGTAGGACAAGCTACTCTCTTCTAAACATGGTTCCAAAGGAAAGGCAGTGATAAAAGACTTGGAATTTTATTATTTATTACAAGAAGGGGAAAAAAAGAAAACCTTTTTTTTCTTTCAAAAATATTTGTGCAGGTGGCAGATTTTTAAACTAAACTGAGTCAACGATGCAGATAAACTACCCTCGGGCCCCAGTCCTGGAGTAGGCACAAGATCGCATGGGAGGGCCACTGGCCCTCTCTAATGCTCTGGCTGTCATACTTGGGACAAGCCCCTTTAACCATTAAATATATTTGGTCCCCAAGAGTGTAGGAGAAGCCACTGGAAGGCGGCTGGCCTTTCCAGCTTGGCCCCAACAGCCTCGCTGTGGCAGGGGCAGGCTGCCCTTGGCAAAGGAGGGGAAGGGGCATTGCACTTGAGACGTTTTAGAATCGGGGGAGGGACAGTGGACAGTGGCCCTGCCCAGAGGGGGGAGGGAGGCATCTACCCCTCCTCTGCCCCCGGGCTCTGTGCCCTGCACAGAGGTGGAGCCCCTGAGCCTGCTCCTCAGGACCACCCTGAGCCTAACAGGAGTGGAGGCCGATGGGGCAGGGGTGTGTGAGGTCACCACGTGTGATTGCCAACAGCAAAGAAGGGAGGAGAGAGGGAAGAGCTGGCAACAGAGGAGGGGAAGGTGATGACACTTCTGGGATGTTGGGCTATCAAAATGCCTTTTGTCGAAGAAAAACAGATTCACAGATAACTCTGGCCCATCCCCGTGGCCTGCCCTCCTGCTTCACACCTTCCTGTGCTCTTTGGCAAGAGGGGGCAGCAGAGCCCTCTGGTCATTCTTTTCCTGGGCCCAGGCCCAAGCCCCTGACTCTTTGGTATCAGATTCCAAGGGTGGGGGGAGCTGGAGGGGGTTGCAGCAGAGGAAGCCAAGTGCCCTCCATGAGGTCTGGAGGGGGCAGGATGGGGTGGGATGACGTCCCAGGAAAGTGAGAGGTGCTGTGGGTCCGGGGAGGGAGGCGGAGTCGTCCATCTGCCTGTCTGTCCGTCCGCCTTGGGTAGCAGCAGCAGGAAGGCTTACTCGGCAGGCTTGGCCTCAGCCCCATCTGCTTTGCCATCTACCTCCTCGTCCGAGCAGTCACCAGTACCTTTCCGGGCCATTCGGCGAGGCACGACAAATGGCAGGTCCCCACGCCTGGAGGGCAGAGGCAGAGGGTCAGCAGGGCCCAGTCCTGAGGGGTGGCTGCAGCACAGCTCACACATTCCAAAGCGTCTCAGAGGAAAATCAGGCACCTAACTGCTCCTATCAGGGGGAAGCCACGCTGAGCCTCTGAGCCCTGACCCCAAGCAGGGTGTGAAGGCTCTCAAGAAAGCAGGTATTTAAGGCTTCCTACAAAATATTTAGGCATCAGACACCTTAACATTCAACATTAACACAGAAACAGTTCAGGGGAATAGGAACAACTGATTGAAATGGAAAAGGCACAAAGGTAGATGAGGTTGCTTTTTGCAAAATGCCACCCTTTGTTCAAAGGTCTCACAGCATAGATGACACCAAGAGCTATAGGAAAGACTGTTTATGCAGGGTACAAAGACAGGCCTCTTGTCCCATCATGTGTCAGAAAATTCACATTAAATACTGATTACAATGTCTGGTTTTGTTTTTATGCTTAAGAAAAAGATCCTGTGAAAATGAGGTAAGACTGAGGCTCTCAGAGAGTAAGATCCTCTGATTTGCCCGTTTAATACTTGAGTGTTGACGCTCCGTTGAGAAGTACAAAAAAAGCTTTTTCCACTTTTACAGGCAGTAAGATGACCCAGTATTCATTCTGCAAATATTTACAGGCACCTGATATGTGCCAGGTTGCCTTGAGCAACTTCTCATTCAGAAGACTCAGCAAGGAAATCTCATTGCAAAATGAACAGACTTTTCAGATAGGTTGGAATAAATTACCACGAGTTTAGAATAAATTACTAAGTTTGCTGTTTGGTCAAAAGGCTGGGCTGAAGCCCCAGTGGCAAGAAGAATGCAGAAGGGGCCCAGAAGGTTCTGCTACAGCACTTCTTGGTTTGTCATGAGCAGGGACCCTGCTCATGGACTCTAGTTGAGAAATGTCACCAAGTTTATAAAGAGTTTAAATTTCTGAAGTGTGCATTTCAGAACAAGCTACCTTTTGAACTGCTGGAAGGAGCCAGGTGGGTGGGCAGGGCGGCTCACCTGAGCTTGTTCTTGAGGGAACTGACTTCGCGGTTCATGGCGTCAGCAGTCTCCGTGGCATCTTCCAGCTCCCGCTGCAGCTTCCGGCGGGAGGCATTGGCTCGCTGGGCCTCCTCCTCGGCCTCCTCCAGCTGCCGCTTGAGCTGCTTCAGGCGGGTGGACGCCTTGTCTGCCTATGGAGACAGACATATGGCCGTGGGACACTCTTCCTGGGGACATGGCCCGCCTGGCCCACAGGGCCCGCCCATGCACATACCTGGTCTTTGTACTGCTCCGCGTTCCTCCGCTCATCCTCCACCTGCAGAAGCACGTCCTTCAGCTTCTTCTCCGCCCGACGCACCTGTTTGCAGGCTGCCTGGCGCTCCCTGTGGGACAGACATGCAGCTCAGGGAGAAAAGCCTCCTTCAGCCACAACCTGGACAGCCTCTGGGCATCCACTCTGGGGAGGCCTTGGTGCTAAGGTGTCGTTAGTGGACACCTGCTTCGTGTCTGTTCCCTTGAAGGGGCACTGTGGTTTTGCAAATGAGGAAATGGGGCTTGAGGAAGGGAAGGAACATCTCAAAGAATACTTGGGTAGCTAGGGAAAGAGAAGACTGAGGTTTAGGGCCTGCTGTGACCCTCATTACCTACAAAGAAGTCACAGTCTTGCTGCCCAGGTGGGAAGAACCCAGCCCTCAAACTCCCAGCTATAGTGCTGGGTCAGTGGCTTCTATTCAAACCCCACAAGAGCCCTTCAGTGAAAGGGACAAGGGACCAGGTGAGAAGAACCCAGCCCTCAGAGACAGCCATCAAACTCCCAGCTATAGTGCTGGGCCAGTGGCTTCTATTCAAACCCTACAAGAGCCCTTCAGTGAAAGGGATGAAGGACCCATAAGGATGGGGGAAAACAGCCCCTGGGACTTGGGAGACAGCTGGGTCCTGACCGGCTCTGGGGAAGAGCACAGAAGGGTCTGAGGTCTCACTGAGGCTGGGGTAGGGCAGGGAGCACGCACTTGGTCTCGTTGTCCAGCTGCTCCTCCAGCTGTGCAATCTTGGCCTCGAGGGCAGTGATGGAAGCCTTGTACTTGGACTTGACGGTTCCCTCCATTTCCTGCAGCTTGACCTTCAGCTCCTTGTTCTGGCGCTCCAGCTGCTGCCGCGCGTTCTCGTTCTTCTGGGCGTGGCTGCGCTCCAGGTTCAGGTCGGTATTGATCTGGTCGATCTACGGAAGGAAGGCTGGTGACCTCAGAATCAGAAGGCTGGGGCCCCAGCTGGAGGGCACCAGCAGGGCCACAGGAAGGGGCCACCAGGCCCTGAGGGACGCAGTCTTGGCTCTCCCAAAAAAGGGAGCTACCCACGAATAAGGGTCTAGAAACTGCTGAACACCTGCCCGACAGGATGAGGGTGATCTTCCCAGGGGCCAGGACATCTTCCCCTGCGCGGGCAAGGAGCAGCTGGGGCCGTGAGGCGGGCCCAGGGCTGCGCTGGTGCTCACCTGCAGGTTGGCCTTCTTCAGTCGGTCGTTGATCAGCTCGGTGTTGCCCTGCTCCTCCTCCAGCTCCTCCTCCAGCTGGGCGATCCGGGCCTCCAGACGCCGCTTCTCCTCCAGCGCCAGGGCTCTGTGGGGCGGGGAGTGCAGAAGTGAGGGCCTGGCCGGGGGGCACGCCAGCCCCTGCCTCCTCACATAGCTCACCCTTTGCCACTGCTGTTGGCGATCTCGTCGGCCAGCTCGTCCCGCTCCTGCTGGGCCTGGCGCTTGGCACGCTCGGCTGCTGCCAGGTCCTGGTGAGGAGCAGGGTGTGAACTGGGGGCAGCCACAGCCATCCTCCTCTAAGAAACCCTTTCTTATAGGGCTGCTGCTCCCCTGAGGTCAAAGTGTAAGCTCACTACGTTCACAAAACCCTTCATCTGAGCGTAGGAAGCAGGCCAGGTGCCAGGGATGTGGAGATAAAGAGAGAGGCTGTGTGGAAAGGGATGCTCAGAGCTGGTCCCTCTGGGTTCCAGGAAGACCAGAGACAGGAGTCAGCTCCAGAGCCCAGGGAGGCAGCCTCAACAGAGACTGCACACGACGCTGAGGGAGGGCTCACCCCCGGCCCAGCAGGAGGGTAAGCGGACAGGCCTCGATCTGGGCTGCCTCTGCGCACACTGGCAGCCATGCCATCATGCTGTGGAACACCCTCTAGACCAAGTGGTTCTCAACCCTTCTAAGGCCGTGACCCTTTAATATAGTTCCTCATGTGTGCTGACCCCCAACCATAAAATGATTTTCATTGCTAGCAGTAGGAAGGTTGAGAACCACTGCTCTAGACCCTAGGGACATTTCATCCTGTCCCTCCATGCCCTCAGGTCCAATGGACAAGGCAGCCAAGGGGACACTGGAACCCTCCTCGCCGGGCACAGCTCACGGCAGGAGGTGGTGACTGCCACAGAGCCTCACTACACACACGGGACATTCGTTCACATGCGTGTCTGTCCCTGCCAGGTGCCTCGCTGTGCCCTGCCCTGGCAACTCAGGCTGGGTGACGCTGACCAGGTGAAGGCCTGAGCTGGCCAGAGGGCAGCAGCCCCTGCAGGCCCGCCCACCTCCTGCAGCTGCATCATCTCGGCCTCCATGCTCTTCAGCTTCTTCTCATTCTCCTTGGCCTGAGCCAGGATCTCCTCCCGGGAGGTGCGGGTCTCGTCCAGCTCACGCATGCAGTCCTTCATCTGGGCCTGGGGTGTGGCGAGACGAGAGGCTTAGCGCCACCCACTCCCTGCCTGCACTCCTCAGGGGTCACCTTGCCAACAGAGACTGGAGGCCGGGATTTAGTACAATGACATATTTAACCGACCTAACTTAAAAGGATAAAACAGTAACTAGAGGCAATATGTCTCTGTACCCCATGGCTGTTAGGGCCTCTAAAGCACACCTTTGCCATGGCTGCTCGCTGGCACATGTAAGCCCTAGCCACGTTTTGTTCCACTTCCCGTCCCTCCCCATGGGACTGAAGCCCACATTCACAGCGCCGCCCCAACACGCACCCCTACCCAGGGCAGCACCCAGCTGCCAGGAAGGACAGGTATTTCCTTTCGTTACTTTCCTGTTACTTAACTCTAAAGATCTTTGTCAAATAGCCTTTTTATTTATTTTGTGGGCAAATCCCAAATTAGGATTTTTCAGGCCAGAGCATGACTCTAGTTTTTCAACGGTGTCAGCGAAAAATGCCACTGGCAACAGAGCGTCTGGGCCCCACAACGCGCCAGAGGTGGAGTTTAAAGTCCACTCCTGGTGCGGACTTCCTGGGAATGATGGGGCATCCAGAGCTGTTTAAGTTGTTATTCTTAAATTATCGGTGGGGTAAGAATTTCCCCAGTATAGGCTGTTCTCAGAATTGGCACTGCAGAGCCTTCGACCCCTGTCCACAAAGCGGGACTGTGTTAGCGCCTGGCTCACTCTCGACTCTGCATTAAGCGGCTACTTTCCCCACCCCTCAGTTTGTGTTGCCTTCTTGCTTTTTGGTTTAATGCTTTCAAAGTTATCGATCTCACTGACATTTGCTTTCAGACGATCTGGTTTCCACATCACTGGGGCAGATGCTGAGAGCACCCAGGAACTCCCTCAGGAGGGGAAGGTGGCCACTCCCACCTCCCACCCCAACTGGCCCAGCAGCTCCGGCCGGCACTCACCTGCAGCTTGCGCAGCTGTTTGATGGCTTCCTCCCGATTCTTGTTGGCTGTGTCGATGTGTGCCTCCAGGTCTTTGAGGTCCATTTCCATCTTCTTCCGAGCAGCCACTGCTATCGAGCGCTGCTTCCTCTCGTCCTCCAGCTCTGCCTCCATCTCTCGCACCTGGGGAACACCGAGCTTAGAAGGTGGGACTCACCAGCAGACCCCACCCAGTTTGAAACTCAGGTGGGCTCAGCATAGTCCTGTAGGACCTGCAGGATCTCTTGAGGGCCAGTGAGGATTGCTGACCACTGACTGTGTGGACTGCAATGAGGTGGGCCACTGACATAGTCCAGATCAAGGAGGGAGGGGAAGGAAGCCTGTGAGAGCCAGGCCTAGCCCCGGGCCACCCACCGGGGCAGTGGGAAGCGTGCACACCTGTCTGACCAGCTGCTTCTTCTTCTCCTCGCTCTGCTCATCCCGGCCCTGCAGGTCCCGCTCGAACTGGGCCTTCATGGCCTGTAGGTTCACTTCCAGCCGCAGCTTGGCATCCTCGGTGGCCTGCAGCTCGTCTTCCAGCTCCTCCAGCTGCGTCTTCATCTCCTCCACCTGCTGCTCCAGGGCTCGCTTGGACTTCTCCAGCTCGTGGACCTGTGCCCCAGAGAGCCCGAGCAGGGGCCTGAGCTCACGGACTCACAGGCTGCACACACTGACCCTCCTAATGGCCTCGCCTGGCTCCCTGCAGAGACCCCGCCGTGCTCCCCACTCACGCTCTTGCCCACGTCATCCTTGGAGCTCATGAGGTCCTCCATCTCCGTGCGGAACTGCTTGTTGAGCCGCTCCAGCTCTGCCTTCTGCTCCATGGCTTCCTCCAGGGCCCGGGCCAGTGACAGCGCCTTGGTCTCCTTCTCTCGGGCCTCTGCCTCAGCCCGGTCGCGCTCCTCTGCGTACTTGGCGGAGATGGTCTTCTCCTCCGCCAGGAGCTGGTAAAGAGGAGGCAGTGAGGCCCAGCATGTCAGGCTCAGAGCTGGGGCAAGTGGCCGGCCCAACCCCCCTGGGAAGAAGGGTCCCAGAGGCCAGGTGGCAGAGGAGCAGGACCCAGAAGAAGCTGACCCAAGGCTGTGCCTGGACAACACACACAGTGCAGTGTCCTGGTGACTGAACAAGGATGACGACTACCTCTACCACTGCGGTTTAACGTCTGATTTTTTTTTTTTTTTTGGAGACAGAGCCTCAAGCTGTCACCCTGGACAGAGTGCCATGGCATCACAGCTCACAGCAACCTCAATTCTTGGGCTCAAGTGAGTCTCTTGCCTCCACCTCCCAAGTAGCTGGGACTACAGGCGCCTGCCACAACGCCCGGCCATTTTTGGGTTGCAGCCGTCATTGTTGTTTGGCAGGCCCGGGGGCTGGATTCAAACCCGCCAGCTCAGGCATACGTGGCTAGCACCTTAGCCCGTTGAGCCATAGGCGCCGAGCCTAATGTCTGATTTTATTACTTAATAGTAATAGTGATCCTTTATGTCCCAATGCCTTTTCCATGAGAACCCAAAGGAAACCATTCACCTTCAGAACCTGGAAAAATTCTAGTTCTCCTAAACAACTGGGTGGCGTTTTTCTTAAAGAGAACTCCAACCTGGAGGCTCAGAAGCTGGAATTCCATTTGCAAGCTCCTCTCACTCAAGGACCCACCCAGGTTCTATCTTCTTTTCCCACCTTCCTGTTCCTGTTGCCCCTCACTTATCATATGGGGTGGTAACTTTTTCATAAAGGGACAGACTATACACTTAGCAACTCCTCAGCCACCACCATAGCACGACAGCAGTCAGGACCGTGCAAATGAATGAGCACACTGCGTTCAGTAAAACTTTAGCTACACAGCGTGAGGGGCTGCGTTTGCCAAAGTCTGCTGCCCTGATTTATTCTTTTGTTCTGTCTGGTCCCAGGTATCTCCCTAAGTTGTCTTAGATCTTTTGGAATGAGGAAGGGATATAAATGCATAAATCGAAAGCTTAAGTCATGGTAAAACTGGTTCGTTATAGAAAAGTTTGAAAATAGGAAAGTTGTTCCTCACAGGAAGAACTTTCCTCCACTCATTCTCCGCCCAGGACCTTCACACGCTGGAGGCCTCAAGGCCTTCCCCGAGCAAGGTCCCCGAGGCGGCCCTGGGCTGTGAGCACGTGACGGGGCCTTTGCCTTAACCTGTGGCACCTGAGGGAGAGGAAATCAGGAGGACAGAGCCCACACCACATACCTGGTCAAACTTCTTCTGCTTCTTCTCCAGGTTGGAGACGCTCTGCCGCTGGTGGTCCAAGTCCACGAGCAGGTCATCCAGCTCCTGCTGGAGCCGCGTCTTGGTCTTCTCCAGCTTGTCAAAGGCGGCGACTTTCTCCTCGTGCCGCTGGCTCAGGCCTTCCAGGTCCTTCTGGAGCTTCCTTTTAGCCTCCTCCGCGGTCTCCAGGCACCCCACACCATCCTCCATCTTCTTCTTCATGTCCACCACCTGGGCAGGAGCAAGGGATAAGGAGATGCCTGCAATGGCACCTGCTCAGGTCACACACTGTCTCTGGGAAGGGTAGGTGGCCTAGTCACCACGGAGGAGCACCAGAAGCCAAACCAGTTATGAGAATGGCTTCCCCATCACTTCTCTCCTCCAGAAGGGAAGAAAAATGGATTTTCTGCAGAGGGGCATCTGCCTGGCATGTGAAGCTGGGAAGGCCACCATCCTCACCTGCACCAAAGCCTCTCGTTCTACAAAGACTGAGGCTGGTGACAAAGGTCCCCTACCTTCACTTCTCCCAGGGAGCAAGCCAAGCGCCCTTTGGGTGTCGGCTGCAGGCAGGAGGACGGTTGGGTCCCTACCACCCAGCCCACCTTGCCCACACCCTCACTCGTGCGCTGGCCACTTCACTTCAGGCTTTGCAATAGACTCCAGCCCACCCTGTGTTGGGCCAGGCACATGAAGTCCCAAGACAAGATCTATGTCCTTACTACACACATTCAGCTGTGGACCCCTTACCAATCTAGAGAAGCCTGTGGACACCTCATAATAAGGTTTTAATATGCACAAAATAAGCACATAGGCTAACCAAGTCAACCATTATAGAAAACTGCAGTTGCCACATATTTTTAAAAACTACTGTTGAAGACCCTATGTGCTCTGCGTCTGCACGTTGGACAACAGCTACAGTCCAGGCCTGGCAACCTGGCAGCAACTCGGACGTAGTGACTGGCCAGCTCTGCAGGTGACAAGGACGCAAGTCATGCTATTGCCATCCGTGGCTGTTGCTTACATCCATAATGGAAGCGAATGCTAGGTTTCAGCAGACTAGAGACTGCAGAAATACAGGAGCTATGTGCCCATCTGACACATGCCGGGATTCCGCCCAGGGACTCAAGCTGAGACCCTCGACCTGGCATGTGCAGAGGCGAGCCTAGCTGGACGCTCCCAGCCTGCAGAGTGCGGCCACAGTTCCCCTCCGAACCTGGGCGTGGAGGGTGGCGATCTGCTTCTCCAGGTTGTGCTTGGCCTCCTCCTCCTCCTCCAGCTGCTCCTTGAAGGAGTTCTTCTCGTCTTCCATCTGTTTCAGCTTGGTGCTTAGGCTCAGCTTCTGCCGGGTCTCCTCCTGCAGCAGCTCCTACTCGCGAGGGCCAGAGGGTACATACGGGCGCTCAGCAGACAATCCCGGTGGGAGGGAGAAGCCAGTCCCCAGAGACCCTGGAGGAAGGGGAGGACGGGCGACCCGATGAACCACGTCATCCTCACCTGGGTGTCCTGCAGCTGGGACTCCAGTGTAGAGAAGTCCTTGGAGAGCTTGCTGGATCTGCTGTCAGACTGGCTGAGGAGCCCAGTCACACTGTCCAGCTCCACCTGCACAGGTGAGGGAGAGACGAAGGATCAAGAACCTGGCCCCACAGCTCCACCCCACTCAGCTCCTTTAGGACAAGCTGTCCTAAGTCACAAGCTGAGCAACAAGAACCTCACTGAGGAGCTGGTGTAGGCAAGAGAGGGCAAGAGAGAGATGGGGCATCGGTGTGTGCATGCAACCTGGGAGCTGGGCCATAGTGCCCACTGCCCATGGTGGGTCCTGGCGGAGGCCTCACCTGCAGCTTGGTGACCTTGTCAGCCAGCTCCGTGCGCACGCGCTCTCCTTCGTTGAACTTGACCTGCAGCTCCTGCAGCTGGGCCTCCACTTTCTTACGCTTGTGCTCTGAGTCCCCTTTGCCCTGTAGCAGGACCTTCACCTCGTTGGCCAGCTCCCCTCGCTCGTTCTCCAGGGTCTGCTTGGCCTTCTCGAGGTTGCCTTTCACCTGGGGTGGGGGAGAAAGCAAGGATGTAAACGGGACCCCTGTGCCTTGACTTGGAGCTGGCTGGTCTTTCTAACATCACTGGACTCTAGATGCAGAAGCAGCACAGCAATGGTGCTGGTGACAGTCCTGCACTCAGGAGCTCAGGCTTCTTCTGCCCTCTTCCCTCTCAGCTGGTGGGTGACCCTGGGCACGCGACTGCACCTCCAAGGACCTCCGCTTCCTCATATCTAAAACAATCCCTCCCCAGCCTCCTGTGCTGGGTGGAGGGAATGTTCTAGTACATATGTGATTCTAGATGTTTTGATTTTAGCAACATTACATACTAAAGAGAATGCTGATGTCCGTAATTAGACTTCTAATAAAGCCTCTCTGAAACATGACATTCAAAGTAATAATAAAACATTACATTCTAAAAAATATAAAAGAGGAATTTACAAAATAAACAAAACAATCCTATTCTCATCTATGCCAGGCAGTTCAAGGGTCAGTGGGCCCTGAGTGAATGGGATACTGAGGAAAACAACAACTAAAAACGGGTAGCTTTAACACATACAGAGCGGGAAGTTGATAGGAGGTATGTGGACCAGGTATGTTTCCAAAAGCACATTAAAAGTTGCCACGGGGAAGAGCTTTTGACTTCTCTAGCTGTCACCAAGTGTGCAATGAAGGAACCCCCAGGAAGCAGCACTTGTCTTGTTAAGAACCTGCTAAGGCCTCCAAAGCCTGACCAAGAACCAGCTGGGATTGACACTGCTGGGATTTTCCTGCAAGACTCCAGCCAACTGCAGTTGGAGTGTTCTAGAGGAACTCTGAAGTCACATTGGGAGCCACTAAGGCCCTCTGATGCTCAGCTCAGCCTCCCTGATTGCTCTGGCCTGGCAGGTTGCTGAACAGTATTGACAGTAACTACTTTAACGACAACCTAGCCCTCACTGCACTTACTAAGTGCTTTACGTGATCAACAACTATAACCCTCCTCACACAATCACACGAGATAAGCCCATCATCATCCTCCTCCATGGACAGGGAAACTGAGGCCCAAGTCACACAGCCACTGTGAGCTGGAACCTGGACTCAGACCCAGGCTGTGCTTTGCTCTGCAGGACTGGCTGAGACTGGGGGGCGTGGAGTGATGGGTGGAACCCCCCAGAGCTCCCCACCCCCGGCTGGCACAGGGCAGCCCCTCACCCGCTTCGCCTGCTCCAGCTGCTCGGCCAGCTCCTCCACCACCTGCGAGTGCTTCTGCCGCATCTCCTGGATCTGGGCCTCGTGGGTCTTGGCCTCCTCCTCCAGGGTCTTCTTCAGGATGTTCACTTCCTGTTCACGTTTGGATCTGGATGGAGAAATGCCCTCAGGATGCAGGCCAAGAGCCCTCACTGCAGAGAGACCTGGCAAGGGGCATGGCCACCCCAGGCAGCTTTCCACCCACTGGCCCCTCCTCGGCTATCCAGCCTATGGCCCAACCTCGCAGACACACTTTGTAGAAGTATCTTTCAGCCTAAAAGCCCATCCCTGTCTCAACTAAACTTTGAGTCAGTCTTCAGCAGGTTTTCTGCTTGGTAGAGAGAAGCTGCTGGAACCACAGCTCCCATGCTGTCTGGCACACAACCACACCACTGAGCATATGCGGAAGTGGGGGACCACCCTTGTAGGCCCAGGCCTCCCCTCCATAGCACACCTGAGCTCCTGCTGGGCAGCTGTGGAGTCCAGGGTGTCCTCCAGCTCTGTTTTCAGAGCCTCCAGCTCTTCCCCAAGGTCACGTTTTTGCTTCTCAGCTTTATTCCTGGCAGCACGCTCAGACTCTAGGTCTTCCTGGAGTTCAGAGATCTGGGACTCCAGCTCCCGAATCTTCTTTAGGGCCATATTCTTCTGGGCAGCTTCTTCTTCCACTCTGCCAAAGACATGAATAACATCAGTGTGAGGCCATTTTTACTTCCAAAGAGCAGAGTTTGCAGGTGAAACCTTAGAGAGGTACAGCCAAAGCTGCTTCTTGCCATTATAATCACAGCCCTTGGGATCCCTCTCATAAAAGCAATACCTGCGGCATCCAGGTTTATGGGCAACACCACTTTGGGAAGTAAAAACCTCACAGAGGAATCACTTCATTTTCCAAATAAAGATTCACTGCTCTAGATATTTTTAAAAATTCAAATGTTAAGTGAAAAAAAGGCTGCCATCCATGATAACTACAACTGATTAAAAATACGAATGTGCTATGGACATTTGATGGTTATGATATGTGAGTGCAGGTTCACCAGCTGTAGCAAACACACCACTGTGGAGGGGGACGTTGACACTGGGGGAGGCTGTGGAGCGCTGGGAAGGAGGGACGTGAGAAAACTCTGTGTCTTCTGCTCGACCTTGTGAATCTAAGATTGCTATAAAAAATAAAGTCTATTAAAAAGTATGTGTGTACAGCCAAGACATTTTTAAAAGTAAGGAAATGAAAGGACTTCTCTGGGTGGGTGAAAGAATCATGGGTCACTCTTTCGGGATTACAAACAAAAGACATAGAAGCCCCAGACTGTTTAGCAGGTCGGAACTGCTTTGAATGGAGTGGCTCTTCTAAAACCATAGCAGAGAGCTCATTTGCAGCCACCAGCACACCAAGAGCCAGGGTAGGAAGCAAGCCAGAAGCGCTCACGCTGGCCACCTGGCCTCAGGCTAGCAGTCGGGCCCTCACCTGGCCAGGGCAGCCTGGAGCTCCTCCTCTTTCTTGGCCAGCTGCATCTTGAGCTCAGCGATCTGCGCCTGCAGCTCTGCAATCTGGTCGCTGAGGTCGGTGGAGTCCCCCTCCAGCTTCCGGCGGGTCTTCTCCAGCTCCTGCCGCTGCTTCTCCTCCCTGCGGAGGCGCTCTGCCAAGGAGGGATGGGGAGCCCAGAGCCCTCAGTGGTCACGGGCTCTCCTGTTTTTAATTGCTTATGTAAAATACTATTTGTTGTGAAACATACAAAGGCTGAAAGTGTCACAATGCACAGACACTCATATCCCCAACTCTGGGTGGAAGGAAGAGGTCACCCCCATGAGCTGCCAGGTGCTGTGGGTCTCCCTAGACTATTCCCCATCCCTCCCTGTCAGGGGTAATTACTCCCTAAAGTTGGCGCTTACAATTCCTTTGAAAACAGGCAGTACCATGTCTATACCTCTAAAAAAACATTTGGTTTTGTGTGAATCTGAACTTACAGACCAGAACTGCCCTGTATGAATTCTACAGAGCTAGACTAGAAGAGTCAGTGTCCAATGTCTGTGAAGTCACTTAGATAACCTACCTGATCTTTCTGTGCCCCACCTTAACAGGAAGGAAAAGATGCCCTACTTCATCAGGGTCTGTGAGGCTCGAATGAGTTAGTGTCTTAAAATGCACTTCCAATGAAGCCCGGCCCACAGCGAGCGCTTCCGCGGGGTCAGTGACTATTATTCCCTGATTTGCCTCTGTAGCGCAACTTTATGATCCTGAGATTTAGCACAAGGCATCTCAGTGTTCACCCGGACTCTTGTCCAGTAGTCCACTGTGTGATTACACCATAGTTTATTCATCCATCCTGCAACTGGTGGGCACTGGGCTGTGTCCACGTGTGCCTGGAGGACAATGCTGCCATATTCTCATGCCAGGAGGACCTGCCAGGTCACAGGCGTGCAGAGCTTTGCTCAGCTCACCAGGCAATACCGACTGTGATCTAACACTATCTACCAGTCTACAGTCCCACCCGCAGAGTGCATGCCCTCCACTTGTTAGGGTCAAGCTTTCATGTTTGTCCTGGACAACTGTCTTTTGGTCATCCAGTGAGGGACGGGTCTGTGGGAGATGAGACCTACAGAGGTCAGCATCTCTTTCCCTGGATGGCATGACTCGCTCTAGCCTGTCTACACAACGGGGGTAGGCAGGGCTATGAGACCAAGTCGGGGAAAATCCTGGTGTAGTAGGTTTGGGCCTAGTGTTCTCTGGGCATGAACTCACAGTTCCCACAGCAGTCTGGGCTCTTAATGTACCCCTGGTTGTCCACTCCTCTAAAGCGGCAGGGAAGGGGCCCTCACTGTCAGGACTGCCCAGCTCCATGCAGCACATGTGTGTTCGTGGGAATCCAGTTTAATCCTCACAAAATCCCTACAATTTAGTTTATCCTATCACTGTGTCCCCTTTATGGATAAGAAAACCAAAGCTCA
The DNA here is from genome assembly GCA_963573935.1 of Arctocebus calabarensis. Classification (NCBI taxonomy): domain Eukaryota; kingdom Metazoa; phylum Chordata; class Mammalia; order Primates; family Lorisidae; genus Arctocebus; species Arctocebus calabarensis. The sequence goes on from CAUYON010031462.1 coordinate 46,605, forward strand.
GAGATTAAGGAACAAGTGCCGGATGACCCAGCTAGTAAGTGACAAAGTGAGTTCGGGGGTAAAACCTAGAACCTCTCCCAATAGCTGCTGAAGCATATGATGCCCGACACTGGAGCAACTCCAAAGCTTTCTCCTGAACACACTCCCACAGGGGTATCCAGCCACAGAGCAACAGGGGCCCGGATAGGGACGAGACACACCCTACGACCGGGCAGCCTATGGTCTGGAGGGCAGTGGTGCTGCAGTGAGGCCCAGGCTCCCCCCTGCACTGCGGACGCCTCCCCGCTCCTGTACATCATCCCCCTACCTTCCAGGTCTGTGATCATCGCCTCGTGCTTGTTCTTGAGTTTGGCAAGGCTCTTTGATTTCTCCTCCTCCTCCATGAGGTTGGTGGTGAACTCGGCTATTCTGTCTTCCAGCAACTTCTTCTCCTGGGGAGGGAGAAGTATCAGAGTTCAGGGCTGGAAGAGCACAGAATACCGTAGCTCTCCAACACTTGATAAAATTCATTAGGATTTCTGTGTCAAAGGGACAATTTTAAAAGTTAACTAGCTCCCTGAAATACCAGATATGCTTTCTTAGGATTGAAAATGTGGTTGCCCAAGCCCTCCCCGGACCTGTGCTCCCCTTTGGACTCTGGTGAGGAAGGCTTCCAGGTGACAGTTGGCGGTGGCAGGGACTAATGGCTCCATTCTTTCAAGAGGCACCTGCCCCACACTCACCTGCGTTACCAGCCCCTCACCACACCCAGGTGGGTTACAGCCTCTTCCTGTCCTCAACCGTCCCCACAACATGCACAGCTACCCCCTTGCTTTCTGCTGTGTGATCCCGTCTGGAACCCTGTCTCAGGAAGGCCCCCCAGCCACTGTGGATCAGCCTGAGTGTCCCCACCCCTTATCACAGTCCCCAACAGGCATCCTGCCAGCTCAGTGGCCCCAGGATGCAGTTTGGACCCTGTTGTGCCTTCTCTCCTAATACGTTCCTCAACATCTGCTCACAGGGGCAGAAGCTGACGGGGACTCAACCTGTCCCCAGGAGGAACAGTCACCACCTCGGGGAACGCTGAGGAGAGCAGTACCCCATGGGGATGGACACCAGGGACAGGTCACCACTGCAAAGAGTTTTTCTGAGGAGAAAAGGCAAACCTTCCCCCGGCCCTGTCTGAGGAAACCCCTAACAGGACTCCGAGGAAGAGGAACCTGCCACCGAGCAGAGCGACTGATGCGGCAGGCGGGAGAGATGGCAGCCGCACTCGTGGCCGCTCACCTTTGCCAGCTTGCAGTTCTGGTCCTCTGTGATGATCTGGTCTTCCTCTAGCTTCTTCAGCTTCGCCTCAGTGGTCACCTTCTCCAGCTGTAGCTTCTGCCGAGCACTCTCCTCCTCCTCCAGCTGCTCCTCGAGCTCCTGCAGGAACCAGGGAGACCGTGAAGACAGGGGCACGGCCATGATGGATGCCACTAGCGGATGCCAGGATTTAAAACCGGAGTGCAGAACCCTGGTGCAATGTCCTGACTGAAGGGCTTCCTTAAGTCAGCGGCCACTGGTGGGGTGGGCAGAAGGCAGAGCTGATGGCTCCACACCCCTGGGATAGCCAGAGCCAGGACTGAGCAGATCAAATTAGCCTCAGCACTCACCTGGGCAGCATCCACGGAGATCATGTGCTAGAAATAACTGCCCCAAAGAGAAAAGCCCTCACGGTGGCCCCGATGGACAAGTGGCCATTCTGACCCCACGCTCTCCCGGCTCCTGAGTCACTGCTCCACCATGACTGCCCACTGCCTGCACCTGTCCTGGAAACACCCAGCCTGCCCTGGTCCTGGGGCGCCGCGGCTGACCTGGATGTTCTGCTGCATTTTCTTCTTCTCTGCCTGCAGGTGCTGGCAGCGCTCCTCTTCCTCCTCCACCCGCGCCTCCAGGTCGTGGCAGATCTCTTCCAGCTCCTGCTTCTTGGCGGTCAGGCGGGCCCGCAGCTCCTCGGCCTCAGCACACAGCTCTGTTTCCGCCTGGAGCTGCTCCTGCAGCTGCAACTTCTCTGCCATGAGCTACAGGAACACAGAAAATGCAAGCTCCTCAGGACAGATGCTCTCGAGCCCAGGCTCCCGGCAGGACAGGAACCTGTGGCGTGGCTCCCGCCTCTCAGGCACCATGCAAACACCAGACCCTGTATTTTCTGCCACTACCCGTGAAGCGTCACACTGAGGTCCCAGGAAACAGGCTCGGAGAGGTCGTTTGGTGGAGCTGGGGCTTGACCCCAACACTGGCTAACTTTCTACCCTCTTGGGTGCCTCCCCACATCACATAACCCCACTTTCTACAGTAATGACAGAAACGATTCCTGAGGCTGTAAAAGTGCCTGGTGGCCAGTGGCCAGCAGGTGGCGGCACTGGCAGTTGTCACACTAAAGGGCAGAGTCTGCCCGGACACTCACCTGAGACTGTAGCGTCTCCATCTCTGAGAGCCTGTTTTCTGCCGCCACCTGCTTCTCCCGCACCTTCACTAGTTCCTCCTCCTTCGCCATCATCTCCTCCTCCTGTCGGCTCACCTGCAGCAGTGGCTTGACCTAGGACAGGAGAGAGAGGTGGAGACAGGTTTGGCTGCAAGCCCCCACCTTTGCCCACAGCCTGAGGCCTCGCCCTCACCTCTGGAAAGGCCAGCTCTGGAGTGTGATGGGCCGTGAGGCCCACTGCAGGAGGAGGTACAAGAGGGTACAGTCCCCCTAGAAATCAGCCTGCAGCCTGGGCCTTTGACCTGCTAGTTACATTTCAGGGCAACTGCCCATCAGGGTGTGTGAAGATGTTCACTACAGCATTGTTTTTAATAGCAAAAAAAGTTGGAATGACACAGAAAAGGGGAAGCAGATAAGACTATGATACACCCTCCAAGGAACAGTATACTCACTTCTAGACACCATGCTCACACAGGAATTTTTAAATGCTAAGTAAAAAATACACCACCGTTTATGTAAGCCAAAGCTCAGCTCTGTCTGAATGTATATGGTTTACACAGCTGAGATTTACAGGGAGAAAAAGAGTGGGAATAAACATTAAAACATCAACTGCTGTCAGTTCCAGGTAAGGGGAACTTTGGATGAATTTTTAATTTTCTTCCTTTTGCTGTTTGTCAACTTTTTGCAATTATCATAAATGAGATATTATTATCAAAAGTACCCTTAGCAACTTTAAGAATAAAAGGTTTGGCTTTTTTTGTTTTTTGAGACAAGTGCCCTGAGTAGAGTTCTGTGGTGTCATGTATCACAACAACCTCAAACTCTTGGGCTCAAGCGACTCTCTTGCCTCAGCCTCCTGAGCAGCTGGGACCATAGGCAGCCACCACCATGCCTGGCTATAAGAAGATTTTTTGAAAAAGGCTGGGGAGGGCCAGGTCAGCAGGATGCAAAGCACAGCCATCCCGCAGCTTTTCAGGAAGGCAGTGACCTTTGTGCTGTGTGCAATTGCAGCCTGCTGGGCCTTCAGGTCTCAGGAGCCCACTGAGCCAGCCCAGCCCAACAGCAAACCATGGCTGTCCACATGGACAGATGCCACAGCTCACCCCCTGCAGGCCTCACAGGGCGGGGCTGCCTGGGCTCACGCTGCTGGGCCAGGGATGTAAAGCTGAAGCTCCCACTCCCATGAGCAGTGAGCCCCACAGGGGGAAAGCACCAGGCCTGCTGTCTCCTCAGGCTGCCTGTGGTTGTAGAGAGCCTGGCAGGTGAGGGAGCGTCCCTCCACACCCACCTTGGTGAAGAGCCGCCACCACTGCCAGTTCCGCAGCTTGAGGTAGGCGGCACAGTTCCTCTGCAGGACCCGCATGGCCGTCAGCTGCTGCTGCCGCTTGGCAAAGGCCCTGTGGGTCAAGGGACTTGGTCAGATGCACCCTGACAACCCTCACTGCACCCTCAAGGCTTCTCCGGGGACCTGCCCCTGCCTGGGCACCTAGAGAAAGAAACTTAGGAAGGGGGATGGCCTTGGGTTGAGTCCTAGTTCACCCACTAATGAGCCATGGGGCCCACCCATCACTGACCTAGCAGGGGGTGACAAGGGCCTAGGCCAGTAGACCACCCCCTTCCCTGAGGACACACATGTGAAGGCTCCTGTGAACCAGCCACAGATCCTATTCAGCTCGATCCCTGGTCACCAAGTCAAGCTGGCCCCAGGGTGACTATCCCTAACTTCAGCTTCCTGCCCCTCACGTGTCTACCATCTGAGCTTTGGTTTGGGGGAGAGGGACAGGAGCAGTTATCCTGCAGAGGCTGGCTGGAGGACTTTTAGAGAAACTCATACTCTATCTCCCAAAGTGCTGAACTCATGTTAAAACACGTGTCCAGAACACAACAGGAAGGTTAGTCTGCCGCTACTACACCCGCTGTCCTACACTGGGGGGCACTAACCCCGCCCCCACACACAGGGGCTACCCTAGACTCAAGGGTGGTCTCCTCCCCCAGGGAGAACAGGGTTCTCTAGCGGCAGGCAGGTCTGGATATTGTCCCCACAGGGGTGACACTGTGAGTAGCACGTGTCAACGGGAGCTTTTGATGGGCAAATCCAAGCACAGATCACCTTCTTCCCACTGGTCACTCCAAATCTCAGAGATGCTTGATTTTACTCCTTGGAGGTAGAAATCAAGGACCAGAGGGGCCTGGCACTGGGTGACCTAGACCACAGCCAGCTGAGTGTTCCTCAGCAGGAGGGCTCGGCAGGGCCTGGTGTGGGGGGCGGGGGGCCTCCTGGGACTCACTTCCTGGCCAGGTAGCCCCTGCAGCAGGCCTGGAACCCTATGATGACGTCGGTGATCTTCAGGTCCCGCTCCTCCTCCAGGTGGGCCAGCACGCCGGCCCGGAAGAAGACTTTGCTCTGGCCGATGCGGTACAGGTTGCTGTCCAGCTCCAGGGCTTTGATCTAGAAGGGGAGAGGGCAGCTGGTTACCCAGAGCTGCTGAGGAGCCCTCAGAACAGGCAGGCTCGGGAGACAGTGGGCAGTCCCAGGAGGCCCTCAGCCGCCTGAGGCTCCTTTGCGGGGAGCCTTCCTCCCCGTGCCAGAGTTGCTGGGGCTCAGAGGCACCAGAAGAAGGACAGGCCCCAGCACGGGGCGGGGCACAAATCATACTTGCAGAGACATGAAACGTCAGAGTGAAGGCAACATAAAGGTTTGCCCTCCTTGATCTCCCCCACACTGGAATCCATGGATTCGCCTAGTCGGGCACCCTCCAGCCAGAGGTAGGATCACACGCTCAAGTACCCTCAGGTGACCCTGTACCTTACCCTCGGTGAGGCCACGTCCCCTGGCTGCACAAGGGGACTAACGCTTCACAGTGGAGTAGTGAGAATCGAACAAGAGAACGCACAGAAAGGGCTTGGCCCAGGGTGAAGTACATGCTGAGCACTGAAAACAGTTAGCTGTCATTATTACTACTGAGCAATTCTGTGACAACAGCAAGACTCTCTCCATAGCCCATCAGCAAGAAATATCTGTCTGTCCCCCTGCCTGGGAGGGAGGGAAGGGCCTGGGAACAAGCTTCAAAGAGGCAGAGCCATGAATGCTACAAGTGGGAGGGTCTGAGGGACCCTCAGTGCCCACGGACAGCCCTGGCGGTTCTGGAAGAGACCCTGGTAGAAGAGTGGAAGACCAGGGGATGTGGGGATGACACGGCATCCCCCCTCCGATAGCCAGATTTAAGAGGGTCACCTACAGAAGGACATACAGCTCACCTGGCCGGCAAGGGACCACAGCTCTGTGGGGAGAGTGGCCCACAAACACAGCTGGAAGCACTGTCCCCACCTTCATGCCCACAGCTGCCGAGCATCCCGCAGCAGGGAGCTGTCTCCTCTCCCTCCTTTTACCCCATCCCCAATCTCCTGTCTGCTCTGATTCTTTAGAAAGAATGCAAAGCAAAACAAGGCCAAAGTCAGCAGACCCACCAGCCATGACAGGATGGCTGGGAAGTGGGAAAAAGCTCCAGGGATAGGATCTAGTCCCCACTCGGCACGGAGTCACCGCAGGGCCTTCACTCATGTGCCTGGAACTCAGAGCATGCGCTACACGTTCAGCACGGCGCCAAGGGCTGGGGGAAGGTGAGGCAGGGAGATGTTGAGAGGCAGAGACGCCAGTGGCTCTGGGCTGGTTGCTGCTGCCCTGCCTGCCACACTGAGCATGATCTGAGTGTGAGCAAGAAAGCAGGAGAATGTTCCCAGATGCAAGAAGTCATCCTACTACAGGGCCCTGCCATGACCACAGTTCTCTCCTCCTCCTCCTCACTGCCCTGGTGCTAAATACCAGCTCTAGAGGGTGGCTGCCTAGGGTACCTGCCAGTCAGAACGAGACCACTGGAAGGGACCACACAACCTGGGCATCACCCCCCAAAGGATGCTTGTCCAGCAGGACAGGCTGTGGCCCTACGGCCACCATCCAGAGGGCTGGGGAAAGCCGCTCAACTCACCATGAGCACACACGCCTGCTTCCCGTCCATGAAGCCCTTGGGAATGGAATTTGGTGTCAGGATCTCATACCTGAGGAAGGGAGGAAAAGGCCAGTCACTTTACCCCTTGCTTCATTTCCACATGGCCTAGAATTTCAAAAGCGATAAAGATCATTCCTGCTAGATTCTTTTTACGAATTCTCCTAAGGAAAGAAGACATTCAGCAAATCCTTCCCTGCAATTTCCTTAGGCTGAATGACACAGGAAGGCTTGGTTATTTTCTAGAAAGTGAATGGAAACTCATGCAGGATGCCTGTAACCACGCAGGGGTGAGCTGTAGGTTGGGCTTACTAATTGCTAATTGCCCTCCTCTGTAACCTCAGGATAGCCATGCTCATAGCTTCCCCGGGACACTGCAGGGAGCTGCTAATATACAGGAAAGGCCCAAGAAATAAAAGGGCTGCATCACAACAGCAAGTGACACTAAACACAGTCATTAGCAAAACAGGACAGCATCACTGTCTTTGCACACACAGCAAGAGGCCACCACGCTTTACAACTTCCCTTTCCATAAAGTTCCTTACTACCCATGTCTCTGGCTGATTCTTTTAAAATTTCTTTTCACAGCTCCTCTAACTGTAGAAACAGCCACGAGTCCTCACTGCCACTAGGAGTCAAAATTAACACGATGACTTTCATTTCAGTAGTCAAACAGAGAAGCCTCTTCTCACAAAGAGTGGAACAGGAAAAGCCGTGAAGAGCTGACCAGGCGCAGCTCTGTCTCCCCCGCCCAGGCCCCTCCCAGGGAGCAGTGGGCCCAGGCACCGGCTCACCTCTGCCGGAACTCCTGGAAGACCACCCTGTTGGGGAAGCCCTGACGGCAGATGCGGATGCCCTCGAGAACACCGTTGCAGCGCAGCTGGTCCAGCACGAGGTGAGGATCCAGTTTACCAGCCTAGGGAAGAACACACAGGCACATGGTCTTGTTTCTGTGCTTAGGAACTGATGGAAAAGTCAGGCGGGCCCCATGAAATCTACTTGGCAACTGCCCAGGGAATGGAGCCACTGCAGCCCACAGGTTTTGACAGCTAAGCAGAAGGATCCAGCTCTGAGAGCTGCTATAATGAAACTGTAACCAGCAGAAAAGGCGGGGTACAATAAGCACTGAGCAACCAGCAGAGGGGCTCCCCTGGCCCACTGAGAGCTCTAGTGTGGACTTCTGCTGCAGGCACAGATAGGGAAGAGGACCCTGCACAGCTGTGCCCTGCCTGTGCTACCCCACCAAGTGGCCACACCTTCTTCTCGTGGTTGGGGATGATGCAGCGGACGAAGTTGGGGTTGGTGTTCCTCAGCGTGGCCATCAGCTTGGCCAGCTGCTCCTTGTAGAGCTGCCCCACAGTACGGAACATGCCTTTCCGCGTCTTGAAGGCCCCTGGTAGCGCTGTCTCAGTCATGCCGGCCACCTGGTCCAGGCCGATGATGCGGTCCACTGTGGAGGCCACATAAAGGCATGTGAGTACCCAGCAATCCCAGCTAGGGGCGCAGCACACAGGAAAGAGGCAGACAGACGTCAGGATGGAGGAAAAGGGAGACGGAATGGAACAGCAGACAACTTCTGCTTGGAACCTACACAAGATGCTAAGATCAACCCAAATGTTGTACAGGAAGCCAAGGCCGGGATGGATAAGGTACTAGGCTCATCTCTTGGGGAGTGGCATGCCCTCTGAGGCTGCCTCATGTTTCTATCACCTGCCTTCAGCTGCTCTGGAAGCTCCTATTCCCAGGAGATGCAATACCGCTGGGAGTAACCTGGCATAGTGAGAATCCCACCAGCCTGGCTTTCAGGGCTGCCAAACATGTAGTTTATGGTTCCAGTTGAAAAAGAAATTCAGTATCTTGAATTCACATTGACCTTGACCTTTTCCCCAGAGCACTAGACTAGGAGCCAGGAGGCAGCTCTAAGGCCCTCTGCCATGTCTGCAGGGTCCTACAGAATCCCCTGTATCTATGCAGAGGTCTCTAAGTCAGAGACCTAGAGCCTGTTGGGGAGAAGCACAGAGCTCCAAAGAACCTTATCAACCATCAACATTCCAAAGTCAAGGATTTCTTCACAGTCTTCTATTTCACTGTCTCCTGGCTCACAGGTCTTTATCTAAACCAACCCTCAAAGGAAGCAATCCCTATCAGGGGAGTTCATGCCCAGCAGCAAGACAAGGAATGTCAACCTTCAAGGCAGAAAAACAAAAGCAAACAAACAAAACAAACCAAAGTGCCCAGCGATTTGAGAGCAGTTTTAAGCAAGGGCTAATGTTAAAACTGTAAGCCTTCTATTACTGAATGTATAAGTTACGAATTGTATGACCAAGCCCATTTCCTTTTCCTTTGTGGCCAGATCTATTATTTATTTGGAGACAGCAAAAAGTACACTGCTTGAGACAGAAGCTAGCAGTGATGTTGGAACCCACACACCAGCCAATTATAACATGAGGGATCTCTGTACTGTGCACCCACCACAGGGCTGATGCTCCTGGCTACCAAAGGTACCCTGGCCCCAGTGGCTCGTGAAAACCACCTAGGCTATCCAGAGGGAAGTTGATTAACTGGTCCTTTTACTTGAGTGTGTTCTGCCCCCTACCAGTGCCTGGCCCTCCAGGCCCTTGCTGAGCGAGTGCAAAACGAACACACAACCGCCACTTCAGCTTCCAGGCGCACAGCTGCGTGCACAGTGCCTGGACCTCATGCCAAGACACATGCAGGCATTCAAGCGGCACAATGCTGCCTTGAAAGGTGGGGCTATAAAGAGGATATGAATTTTTTAAGTCTTTGTTTTGAGATGATAATGTGAAGTTCTCAAATACCCACACACAGCCTCTCATTTTCTGGTTTTCCACCAGAGGCCTGTGGTAGACATGGTGGGGGGGAGCGTGCCCAGCAGCCTGGTGGCAGATCTGGGGTGCAGGCAGGCAGGAAGAGCATGGGCAGTGAGAAAACTCAGCAGAAGCGCTTCTTACACAGCTTTGGATGCAGCACACACAAGAGACAGCACTCGGGTGCCAGTCACCTGGTTCTAGGTGGAGAATGGGAAAGCGCTGATAGAAATAGGCTCTCTGAGTGCTCTGCAGCTCTGCAACAGAGAGGTCAAAGCAAAACCCAGGCAGAGGAAAGGGAGAAACCAACAAAAACGATTAAAAAGAACGACTCCAAAGCAACTAGCCTACCAAGGAATAGAGGTGGAAATGCAGTAAGGTGCAGGGGCTGGAAACCTACGCAGCAAAGCTTGGGCCACCTTATAACTTCCCACGTGTGGGTGGAAAGCACGTTGGCTGTGCGTGGCCAGCATGGCCTGGGCAGCACTCTGGAATGGCTAGGCTGCGTACTCAGGGAGGCTTCTCCCTTCAGTTCAAGGAGACCGCTCTCATGGGAGCTACGGAGGGCAGAAACCACTTGGCTCGCATCAGAGGGGAGTGTGTGCCCCTTATTTTGCAGCTGGGCTCACTGCAGAGGTTGGAGGGTGACTGGCTGCAGCCAGGAGGAGGCAGGGGCGGAGGGCAAAGGGCGTACCATCCTTCCACAACTCGGAGACGAACTTGTCGGAGGACTGATGGAGAAGTGTGGCGATGTTGTCGTTCAGGGGGTCCATATTCTTCATCAGCCATTCATCGGCCTTGTAATCCACCTGGGAGTCAGAGAGTCCTGGATCATGAGCTGCTCTGAGGGCGTAAGCGCTCGCCACCTCTCTGGAGGTCAAGCTGAGCCCACGAGCGGAAAAGTTAGAAAATGTGAACATCCTTTCACCCAGTATCACCGTCCCCAAGAAGGAAATGAGCAAAAACAGTAATGAGGCAGAAAAGTGCTCTCTGAGGCAATGGGTATGAGAGCAAAAACCTAAAATTGACAGAAACACCTACCAGGGGATTAGCTAAGAAAATGATGTTGCAGCTACAAAACAGAATGCCTTTAATTTTTAAGGTAACACGAACCCCCACCCCCCCAAAAAATGATACTGAAAGGACATATAACAAAATGTCAACGGATAGTTCTTTTTAGTCAAAAGACAAATTTTGCATCTGCCTTATCTTTTTTTTGCAGTTTTTGGCCAGGGCTGGGTTTGAACCCACCACCTTCGGCATATGGGGCCGGTGCCCCCCCTGCCTTATCTTTTCAGAATGTTCATGTTTTCTTTCTTTTTTAAGCCTGTTGCCCAGACTGGACTCAAAATCCTGGAAGTAATCCTCCTACCTTAGCCTCCTAAGGAGCTAGGACTACAGGTGTGTGCCACTGCACCTGGCTCTGAATGTCCACGTTGTCTCTACTAGGCAGGCACTAAATTTATCTTCTTGGAAATTATATATATGTAATAATATATATATATTTCACTTTATTGCCCTCGGTAGAGTGCCATGGTGTCACACAGCTCACAGCAACCTCCAACTCCTGGGCTTATGCAATTCTCTTGCCTCAGCCTCCCAGTAGCCTGGACTACAGGTGCCCGCCACAACGCCCGGCTATTTTTAGAGATGAGGCCTAAATCTTGCTCAGGCTGGTCTCGAACTTGTCAGCTCAGGCAATCCAGCCGCCTCAGCCTCCCAGAATGCTAAGATTACAGCCATAAGACACTGTGCTTGGCCTGGAAATATATTCTTTTTCTTTTTTGAGACAGAGCCTCAAGCTGTTGTCCTGGGTAGAGTACAGTGGCATCACAGCTCACAGCAACCTCCAACTCCTGGGCTGGGATTACAAGCACCAGCCACAACGCCCAGCTATGGGCATTGGTTGCAGCCATCATTATTGTTTAGCAGGCAAAGGCTGGATTCGAACCCACCAGCTCAGGGGTTATGTGGCTGGCGCCTTAGCTGCTTGAGCAACAGGCGCCGAGCCCTGGAAATATATTCTTAATGAAACAAGCAATATTACATTATATTTTCATGGCAGAAGGTCCCAGAACAATATAAAGAGAGCAGCAGACTGCCTGGGCCTCCCTCTGCTAATATGACTGCAGCCCAGAGCTGCTTCTCAGGTGGCGGGGCTCTCCCTGCCCCTTCCAGCATTTAAGCAAATGTGCTTGCTATTAACATGAGGAATGTGGTATGACTTTCCTCATCCCCAGAAACCCAATCTTGGCGACCCTCCCACCTGCCCATCCTTGTCCTTTTAGCTGCCATGGCATAGCCCAGGTATAAATGAACCACAGCTGATGTCATTGTGTAGGCTGCCTTGCTGGGCTTCAGGTGGTTACTCATTTTCAACATTACAACTAATACTCCAGTAAAAGCCCTCCTGTGAACTTCTGTGCTAATGACATGCTCATTTCTCAAAGGTGGTAATGGAAATGAGGAAATGAGCATTCCTAGGAAAATGGTATAAAACAGATTTTTTTTGGAGGGGGTGTTTCATGGGTACTTTTTCAAGCAGCTAAGGCGCCAGCCACATAACCCCTGAGCTGGCGGGTTCAAATCCAGCCTGGGCCTGCTAAACAATAATGATGGCTGCAACCAATGCCCATAGCCGGGCGTTGTGGCTGGCACTTGTAGTCCCAGCTCAGGAGTTGGGGATTGCTGTGAGCTGTGATGCCACTGTACTCTACTCAAATATGGAGGGTGGTGGGTTCAAACCCAGCCCCAGCCCAACTGCAACAAAAAAATAGCCAGGCATTGTGCCGGGCGCCCGTGGTCCCAGTTGCTTGGGAGGCTGAGGCAAGAGAATCGCCTACGCCCAGGAGTTGGAGGTTGCTGTGAGCTATGATGCCATGGCACTTACCCAGGGCAACGCTTGAGGCTCTATCTCAGAAAAAAAAAATCTATTTAAAACAATACATAAGTAGGGCAGTGTCTGTGGCTGAAAGGAGTAGGGCACCGGCCCCACATGCCGGAGGTGGCAGGTTCAAACTCAGCTCCAACCAAAAATAAAAAAAATAAAAAATACATAAGTATGGCAGCACCCATGGCTCAATGAGTAGGGCGCCAGCCCCATATACCAAGGGTGGTGGGTTCAAACCCAGCCCTAGCCAAACTGCAACAAAAAAAATAGCTGGGCGTTGTGGCACCTGCCTGTAGTCCCAGGTACTCTGGAGGCTGAGGCAAGAGAATCACCTAAGCCCAAAAGCTGGAGGTTGCTGTGAGCTGTAATGCTACGGCACTCTACCAAGGGCAACATAGTGAGACTCTGTCTCAAATATATATATATATAAGTACAACAGAACAATTAGCCAAGTATGTGGCAGATGCCTGTAGTCCCAGCTACTTGGAAGGCTGAGGAAGGCAGATCACATGAACCCAGGCGTCTGAGGTTGCTATGAGCTAGGCTGACACTATGGTACTCTAGCCTGGGCAATAGAGATTCTGTCTCATAAATAAATAAACAAACAAGCACACAAATACAACCTGCTTTAATGAATGAACAAATGTGAAAAGCCTTTTTTAAAAGAATTTTTTATAATAGAAAGCATATATGAGAAAGTTCACATTTTAGTTCTATTACTGTGATCATAAGATAAGCTACTTCTGGGCTTCAAGCCTTCCATCTATTACAATGGGGCTGATAAAATCAACCTCTTAGGTAGCTGTGGTAGGCTGTTAGGTACATAGTAAAAGCTCATTAAATGATGGCTATCGTTACAATGGAAAGTTGGTGGTGAGGTACCTACCTCTCAGGATTCTTGATCTCTTCAGTGACATAGTTGAGGGTGTCCCAGCCAGAGTAAGAGAACAGAGCTGAGTACAGTGCCAGAGCAATGTCACCCATTGCAAATGATGAATCTTTAAAAGAATCCTCAAAATGAGTTGAGGCTCCTGGAACCCAAGAGAGAGAATATTGGAAGGCAGAGGATTAGTAGCCCATTCTCCCAAATTTAAGGCGACTGAATAAAGAAGTGGAAGAAAATGGAAATAGCAGGTAAGTGGCTTAGGATATTCTTGGCAGCAAGAGTACCAGTGAAGGAACACAGAACAGAAGAAAGCCATCTACAAAGATGGTCTGGAATGCAGGGAAGGCATGGGTGGAGATCACAACAGGAAGGACCACCATGGAGGAGAATGACTGAGGAACAGCTCCTGGTCCCTGCCCCCTTTCTAACTCCAGACAGAGCTGACACAGGGTAGAGGAAGAGCAGAGCTCAGTATGCCCTGGTCAACAGCAGTTGTAGGGTAGGTATTTGAACCTGGAACCTGGGGAAAATGGACACAAGAAATTCATTTCTTCTTTTCTGTTTTTGTTGCAGTTTGACCAGGGCTGGGTTCGAACCCGCCACCCTCAGTATATGGCGCCAGTGCCCTACTCACTGAGCTACAGGCGCTGCCCAAGAAATTCATTTCTGATTTCGCTAACTCCTAAGAGCAGAACAGTCAGAACCATAGCATTGGACCCAACAATCTGCAAAGCAAACTACCAGCGCACAGCTGTCAGCCACTTTACCAAGATCAGCCTCCTCCAAGAGGCAGCAGGCACAGAAGTTAATGGCCAGACATTGGGGTCCATCTGCCTGGGTACAAATTTTAGCTCCTTTACTTACCACTAGAGTCTTGGGTGAGACACCTAATTCTGTAAGCAGTTTGCTCATCTATTAAATGGGAATAATAACAGTACCTACCAAATAAGGTTGTGAGAATTAAATTAAATGAGAAAATGCACAAAGAACGCTTAGAGGAATATGCCTCACAGAAAATGCTTAATCCACATTACTGATATTAATATTATTTCTCTCTTTTTTTTTTTTCTGAGACAGAGCCTCAAGCTGTTACCCTGGAGAGAGTGCCGTGGCATCACAGCTCACAGCAACCTCCAATTCCTGGGCTCAAGCGAGTCTCTTGCCTCCGCCTCCCAAGTAGCAGGGACTACAGGTGCCCGCCACAATGTCCAGCCATTTTTTGGTTGCAGCTATCATTTTTGTTTGGCCAACCCGGGCTGGATTCGAACCCACCAGCTCAGGTGTATGTGGGTGGCGCCTTAGCCCATTGAGCCACAGGCGCCAAGCCTTGATATTATTTCTTACCCTGGCTGAGTCTAACAATGCCTGCAATGATGACTGCGATCAGTGCCAACACTTTGGCATAGGTGAAAATGTCTTGTACCAGGGTTCCCCACTTGACATAGGCACAGTTAATGAAGGTTAAGAGACCTGAAAAGAAAAATAATACTGATTGGTGACTGAGCCTTAGATTAGACTCCCAGCAATTTTCCGAGTACCAGGAACCAAGATAGACCCTTTGGCCAAAGACAGACCCTCTGACCTGCTTAACATCAGAAACCTGCCCCAAACAGCCTCACCATTATCATTCAGAGGTACTTGCTAAGCACTGGATAAACAGCACCACCACACTCCCTACCCCAGCACCTTATGTGGGAGACAAAGACAAAGTGACTATGGATTTGCTTACATAAAGAATACACCCAAATTCCCAGTCACAGCAGTGGGAGGCAACTGATAGCTGTGCAAAATTAGTGAGGCATTCAGAGCCAAGAGGGGGAAAGATCAGTCTTTCCCTTCTACCTTCCCATTCCACATGGGCTCCAAGAAAGAGCACTTTGACTCTGTGGTATTATTATTAACCTTGATGAGTCCTATTGTAACTTATCGCATGTTTGGGCCAGCAAGTCAGGATGTATAGCCAAGGATTAGAATGGGGGCCAGACTTCCTGTCCACTGCCTGGCAGCTTAACTGCTTGTTTTTGTGCTTGGAAGGATTCTTACACAGCTAAGAGCAGTTCCTGTAGAAAGGCAACACACATTTTTCCTGACTGGACGATATAGAAGAGCCACAAACATTCCTCAAGTCCTTTTACCCTGGGGTAGAGATAATACGTTTACCTGGATAAGCTTAAGTTGATGGATCATCTTAGAGCCAGGGTTCTTTTTTTTTCTTGAGACAGAGCCTCAAGCTGTCACCCTGGATAGAGTGCTGTGGCATCACAGCTCACAGCAGCCTCCAATTCCTGGGCTCAAGCAAGTCTCCTGCCTCCGCCTCCCAAGTAGCTGGGACTACAGGCACCCACCACGATGCCCAGCCATTTTTTGGTTGCAGCCATCATTGCTGTTTGGCTGGCCCGGGCTGGATTTGAACCCGCCAGCTCAGGTGTATGCTGGCACCTTAGCCCATTGAGCCACAGGCGCTGAGCCAGAGAGAGCCAGGGTTCTTAACCAGAGCCTCCACAGGGCCCAAAATTCTTTTGCAAAGTGTGTGTATGAGTACATATATTCATTATGCATCTCTCTCTCTCTCTCTCTCTCCCCTTCTCATTTTTTTTAAGAGATAGGATCACTCTGTCATCCAGGCTGGAGTACAGAGGCCCAATCATAGCTCCCTGCAGCCTCAAACTCCTGGCCTCAAGCAATTCTCTTACCTCAACGTTCCAAAGTGCAGGGATTATAGGCAGTACCCACCGTGCCTGGCCTCAACATATGCATTTTTCTATGAAATGAGTTCATGCCTTATCTTAATGAAGATAGTTTTTTCATCAGAATCTCAAAGAAATCCAGCCTGAGCAACATAGCAATAAAAATTTAAAAATTAGGCTCGGCACCTATGGCTCAACGAGTTAAGGCACCAGCCACGTACACCTGAGCTGGCAGGTTCAAATCCAGCCTGGGCCCGCCAATCAACAATGATGGCTGCAACAAAAAAATGGCTGGGCATCGTGGCAGGCGCCTGTAGTCCCAGCTACTTGGGAGGCAGAGGCAGGAGACTCGCTTGAGCCCAGGAATTGGAGGTTGCTGTGAGCTGTGATGCCACAGCACTCTATCCAGGGTGACAGCTTGAGGATCTGCCTCAAAAAAAAAAAAAAAAATTTAAAAATTAGCTGGTCATGGTGATGCACACCTGTAGTTCTAGCTTCTAGAGAGACTGAGGCAGAAGGATCACTAAGCCCAGGAGTGTGAGGTTGCTGTAAGCTACGATGATGCCACTGTACCCCA
>CAUYON010031463.1:0-62244 GCA_963573935.1 Arctocebus calabarensis
CCGCCCAATGCCTGTTTTGCGACCCTGAGGGTGGAGCTTGCCAGGGCAGTTCTCCCACAATGGCTCCACACAGCCCCCACCAAACACTGGCAGCTGTGTTTGGCTTGGTGGCCCAGTCTGGGGCCCCAGGCAACACTCAAAAAAACCCCACACTCCTGCCCAGGTTCTCCCAAGGCAGTTCAACCAAGTGCCAAGTCCAAAAGAAACCCAAACGGCTTACAGGCAAGGCCTTTCCAGCCTGCAGTCCCACTGCTGCCCCACCCACAGCCGCCAACAGGATCAGCCCGAATGAACAGACGCAACCACTTGCCCAATCTCCGCCACTTTAGCCTTCCTCAGAGTGTCCAGAAGCCTCATGCTGTCTCCCTGTGTCCCCAAAGGGAAGTTTCTGGGCAGATTCCGCCTGGCAGAGATGCCTAAAGTCCTCTCTCCCCAGTCTCACTGTGCCCAGCCGCAAGGAAGCTGTTACTCGTCTGCCATCTTGCTCCACCCCTGCTATGCACCTCTTCCTCTTATCATAGTGACCAGCAAGTGGATATTGCTCTACGGTTTCTCAAACTTGGCAGGACAACTGCTGTCTCCTTTCTTCTTCCTGTCCTGCCCCCAGCATTTTGTTTAGAGCCTGACTCAACAAATATTCATGGAATCAGAAAATGAATGAAAGCATCATCATACTGCTTGCTCATGATGTCGTTCCCATGACACAGATGAGGACAGACAGAATCAAACAGAACAATTAAGAGATATTTTACAAGGTCACAGAGATGATAAGCAATTGTACTAAGATTTAAATGAGACCTTCTGGCTTGAGAGCCATAATCTTTTCAATTACTCCAAGTTGCTGATAGGTAGGATGGTGCCAGTTCCAGGTAGTCGCAAAAATAATTGAAGAAAACAAGAGCAAATCAAGTTTTATCAAGAGAGGAAAAATTTATTCTAACAGTTGGGACAGCAAACCAGGCCCCATCGTAGTGGCAGCAAGCCCTGAAGAAAGCATAGGGTCTAGATTTTATACATAACTTTTGAGGGGTATCAGCTGCTTTTTGAATGGTCTTGAACAGTCTTGGTCTTTTTTCCAGGGTTTTGATCAAGTCTGTTTCTATAATGATTCATATCTATCTCTCCACATCAGAAAGTCCCAGAACATTAATCAGTCCTCCCAAAACAACCTACCTGCAAGATCTTGATTTTTATTTTTTAATTTCAGATTAATATGAGGGTACAAATGTTTAGGTTATATTGTTTTCAGTTCTACAGTAAAGTTCAAGTCATAGTTGAGCCCTCACCCAGGGGGCGTGCAGAGCACCCTCACACTGTGCAGATCAGGTGAGATCCCGCCCACCAGGGGGCATGCTGAGCACCTCACACTGTGCAGAGCAGGTGATATCCTGACCACCAGGGGGCGTGCTGAGCACCCTCACACTGTGCACATTAGGTGAGATCCTGCCCACCAGGGGGCGTGCTCCACACCCTCACACTGTGCACATTAGGTGAGATCCTGCCACTCACCTTCCCCCTCTGTCCTCCCCAGACTATAGGGCCCTATAGTTTCTCCCTTCTCCCTCACTAGACTATACTTGTGTTTTTCTTTATGTGGGCATGTAGTTGTTTATATATTGGTTTCATATTAGTAGTGAGTATATTGGATTTTTCCCCCATTCCTGAGATACTTTGCTAAGAAGAATGTGTATCAACTCCATCTAGCTAAACACAAAAGATGTAAAGTCTCCATCTTTTCTTAAGGCAGAATAGTGCTCCAGGGTGTACATATGTATACGCCACAGTTTGTTAATCCATTTATGGGTTGATGGGCACTTGGTGATTGTGAATGGAGCTGCAGTAAACAGTCTGGTACAAATGTCCTTGTAAAATGATTTTTGTTCTTTTGGGTAGATGCCTGGTAATAAGATTGCAGGATCAAATGGAAGGTCAACTTTTGGTTCTTTGAGAGTTCTCCATACTTCTTTCCATAGAACATGTATTGGTTTGTACTCCCACCAGCAGTGCAAAAATATTCCCTTCTCTCCACATCTGTGCCTTGATTAGCAATTCGACCCATCCCCACAATAGCCTGGCTGGCCTGGCGGAAGCCTTTCTACAGCAGCCTAACCACATCTGCTGTCCTCTCTGCTCATGTCTGACTAACTGCCCAAGCTAACACTGCTTCTTTTATAAAGTTGTACACTGTTTTTGAACTGACCTACCAAGTCTTGTTTTTATCAAATTTTGTTATGAATACTTCATACTTTTGCACTCTTATGGTATTTAGAAGCACAAAACAGCCTTAAATATCCATCCTCACCACAAAAGCACCAGAAAGGCTGATTGAGAAACCTGCCACAAATTTTAATTTGCATCTGTAGAGGATTAGGGTTTCCATAAACATTCTAGGGCACTCCCTTGAGAGTTTTGTGGAATACTATTTCCCAAGGCTGCCCAGAAGTTCCACGAAGTTTACGAACATTTTTTGTGCCACTTAGGCAAGTACAGTTATCTGCAGACTCTGATTTCTCAAGTCCAAAGGAAAGAAAATGTTGCTGACGGAAACTTCCTCCAGGGACCTCCTCTATAGAAGGAAAGTTCACTTATCACAAATAAGCCATTTCTAAGAGAGCAACAATTTGGTTGGCTACATTCAAAGACAGAAACAGGCAGTTCCCAAATGCAATTTCAGTTTTCTGAAGGACAGTTTTATTCTTTTACAGAAATGCCTTGGTGATTATTTTTTGTTGTTCTTGTTTTGTTTTGCTCAGAAGGTCTGCTCACTGTGCCTCTTTAGTCAACATGAAAAAGAAAAGAACAAGCAAGGGATGATCCTCTGATGGCCTCAAGGCAGTGGATCCAGGCTCACTGTCAAAGTACAAGAAGGTACTCTAGGTAATTCTGGTGACGACTTGACTTTTAAAATCAGGCTCAAATACTACTCAAACACCGACTCACTCAGCTTGATTCAGATTAGATGTTCCTTTTTTTCCCTTAAAGAAATTCCCTTAAAAGTTCTGAAATTCCAGTAATAAAATGTTAATCTCTTACATTAAGATTTGGATTAAATTTACGTAGAGCAGACAGTTCTAGGTTCTATTATGTTTTTATATGTACATTTCTTTTGACAAGTAACTTTTTAAAATTACTAAGTCTATTATATTTTCTAAACTTGTCTCTTAGGATTCAGGAGATACCTACGTATTATCTATATCTATGTCTGTATTTGTATCTGTATCTATATCTACATGTCTACAAAAAAAATTTAGCACCAGTGAAGCAAGAAAAGAGGCCTATGAGATGGAGTTTGAGAAGCTCAGCTGACCTAGTTTGCTCAGCTCATATTCCTCTCCACACACATTCTGTTCTGTGATTGTCTACTTAAGGTTTCACCACGATTGTGAGGATGTTTATCTCAGGAGACTCCAAGGAGGTAAGTAGTCACACATAGACGATAGGTGTTGTGATAATGGTAGAGTAAAGGCTACTTTGAGTATATGATGTTTTCTCTCATGATTCTCTTAGATATTTTGTTAAAATGAAAATCACCTTTCTGTATAAACATTTTGCACTGGTTCGGTGCCTATAGCTCAGCGGCTAAGGTGCCAGCCACATACACTGCAGCTGGTGGGTTCTGAACCTGGCCTGGGCCTGCTAAACAACAATGACAACTGCAACAAAAAATAGTCAGGCATTGTGGCGGGCGTCTGTAGTCCCAGCTGTTTGGGAGGCTGAGGCAAGAGAATTACTTAAGTCCAAGACTTTGAGTTTGATGCCAAGGCACTCTAATCAAGGTCAACATAGTGAGACTCTGTCTCCAAACAATAAAAAAATAAACATTTTGTGGAGTTAGAATGGAGAGTACTTTGAAATCACTCCCTATCAGATAAAGTCAAAATTTTCTAAGTTGGTTTCCTTGTATTTCATTATAAATGTTATTAGAATTATAACTGAGGCAGAACAAAATTGAGAGGCTACTGTCACTGTTCTCCAGAATCACTGGCCTTCTGTTAATAAAGCTTGTTTGAACTTAAACCCCATCTCCACATATTGGTTGGAGAGTGACAAGCGGCCAGACCCTCTTTGTCCAGTAACACCAAGGTCAGAAATTAAATCACTACATTAGTTGTGCTTTGTCTACTTGTGTCTTTCATATATTCCTTGTAGATGGGACATAAATGCTTCATATATGTGTAATTTCTTAGAGATGATCTGATTTCCCTTCCTTAAGACACTGGCAAGTAACTTTGTGCTATTTGGTCTGTATCTGTTAAATTATATACTAAGCTTGCAAAGCAACTTTTTAGGATATTTACTGTGTGAAAATGAAGGTTAGGCGTAAATTTGGGCTCATTTTTCAGAAGGGGCATCTGACTAGATTATGAGCTTTTCCAGGGAATAGACTCAATGTCATTCATGTCTGTATCCCCAATATTTAGTCTGATGACTGGCCATCCTTATTAACCACTCCATGAATTTTTGTTAACTGAGCAAAATACAATTACATCATATCACATGTCTGCCTTGGTACCAGCACACTAGGGGTAAATCTGGCTCATGGCCTGATTTTGTTTGCTCTGCCAGCTAACAATGTTTTGTGCATTTTTTAGAGGATTGTAAAAACAACAAAGAAAAATGCATGACAGAGACTAAATTGCCTGCAAAGCATAATATCTGGCCCTTTACAGAAAAATGTTTCAGACCCATCTTTATTCTTAAATAAACTCTAGTTTTTACATACTTTATAACTATTTGAGGGATCAGGCCATAGGGGACATAAAGCCTGTTAATTGCCTGTTCAAAAATCATTCTCTTTCTCTCTTCTTGATGGAATCCCCATTGTGCTTAGTTTATAGTATAACTACTTCTAAGGATGAAACGTGAGAGGTCAAAGCCAGTTTGGGCAATTCCATTGGTCTTTACCAGTTGTCTGGAGTAGGTGCATAACTCAGTCCTGGAAGATGAAACATAAAGGGAGATGGCCAGGGAGATTTCTGAGAAAGATTTTACTTCTCCTTTATTTTATTTAGAATATAAAGGTACAAGTTTATTTTACGTTGGAGAGAGGGAAGACAGTGGGGGAAAGAGTTGAGGAAAAGACAGAGAGAGAAGGGAGCAGGGGGGTGGAGCGTGTGGGGTTTACTCCTCTTCAGAGGCAAACATATAGGAAGGACTATTCCTCACGCTGCTCCCACTCCTTTCTTTCTTGCTTCGGACTTGCTTATGTGAAGATGTGTTTTGCATCTTTGGAAGTCATCTTTTGATCATGAAGGGAGGCCAAAAAGAGTCCCAGTGATGCTGACCTGAATTTTTATCACTATTGTGCTGTCAGACTGACCCTTACCTCCAGCCTTCTTGTAATATGATAATAAAACACCAGGTCTTTGTGGTTCAGACCATAGTTAATTCTGTGTTCTAATACTTGCTGCTAAAATATCCTAATTGATTCATCCTGGTTTCAGATCCTGTGTAATAATGAGCTCAATCAAATTATTGAAATTTTGTTTGAAACGAGGAGCTGTCTCAAATGATGGGAGCTATGATTGAAGTTGTAGTATTACTTAGGTAGGGATTAATATAACCAGGTATTGCTACTACATAATCTTGGAAATAGACATATGAGTTTAAATTGGTGTGAGAAGGGTAACCACTTGGAAAGCAGAGTGAATCATAAAAATCAATTTAATTTCTTAATTTTTGAGACAGAGTGTCACTCTGTCACCCTTGGTAGAGTGCCTTGGCATTATAGCTATATCAACCTTAAACTCTTGAGCTTCAACAATACTCTTGCCTCCTGCAGGCTCCCAAGTAGCTGGAACTACAGGCATCTGCCACAAAGCCTGGCTAGTTTTCCTATTTTTAGTAGAGACGTGGTCTTACTCTTGCTCAGGCTGGTCTTAAACCCCTGAGCTCAGGCAATCCACCTGCCTTGGCCTCCCAGAGTGCTGAGCTTACAAGTGCAAATCACCATGCCTGGCCAAATTTAATTTTTCCATCTGATCAAAACTAAGTGTATGTAGATGTTTTTATGTGTTTGTGTGTATGGTCTGTATTGTCTACCTTAAGTAACAAGATTTAGAATATATGATTAAATACAGAGTTTGATTCAAGCACACGGCTTGAGGACAGCTGCCTTGGAAGCACAGATTCCAAAGGACCAAAGTGTAGAAATTTCAGACCATTAATATAGGCAAGGTTTAGGGAAGTCTAACAGAATTTCAGCATCTCTCTGTACAAGGCTTAAATACATAGTTACAGTGATCTCATTAATCACAATAGTCTTTTTCTTTTGGGAAAGGTATATTTCCCACATGAAGTTCCTGGGTTAATTTACCACACTATTTTTCATTGCCTGTATTCTCAGCATATGGCAGAGTACAGTGTACCGGAACTGTCAGGCTTTATTGATGGTCCAGAAATATGCAGCTTTCATTCCATTTTATTTACTTATTTATTTTTATAATTCCATTTTAATTAACCTCAAGACTCTACTTTATGAGGCAGAGTTGGGCTCCCTAATTATTATCAGAAATAGGTGATCTTGTAAGCCATTGGAGGCTGTGGCTAAATCTCACACAAGCACACTGGGTACTAGAAAATGTAATGAGCTATTTTTTTTTAAAGAACTCTTATATTCGTTAGTTGTTTTTGAATGATGTTACAGTTAACTCTAGAAGTGACCCAGGGGTTAATATTTTTCTTTTTGTACATCTATCTATCTATCTCTGTATATCTTTAGGATAAATTAAAGAAATTATGCCCTAAGGTAATATTTTTCATCTTCATAATGTATGTGAAAAATTATTCTTGTTATACCCTCTAAGGATAGTTAAGACTGGGAGTTGAATTCACTCTTACCCACATGCTGGCCTTGACAGAGAAAGGTCCAGGATTATCTCCAGAATCAAGCCTTCATTATTGAGATAAAATGAAAGAGACTTTACCACTCTTTATGTAATTAAATGCAATCATTATTATGAAAATTTTTCTGCACTGCTGTTGAGTTGAAAAAAATCATGCATTATCAGTAATCCCTTTATATCTTTGACATGATTCAGAGCTCTTCATGTATTCCCTGGCCTGAGAAGAAATAGGATTTGAAGGCTTCCATGGGTAAATAGTTCTTATTTGCTACTTTAATATCACTTTTGTATCTTGTTTTTTTTTAATTCAGTGAACCATTCAAATGGCTAACGTGTCGTTTCTTTGACAATTTATCTGCTCAGTGACTTACCATTTAAGGGTCAAGCGGCCAAGCAGGTCATGAAACAGTCAATTACATTAGTCTTCAACTTTTAGACAACGAGTATGCTGGCCTCATGACTAACTTGTGACTGCTAATAGCAGGATGGCCAGTTTGGTACATTTGTTAATACAGCTTCTGACTATTCTTTTTTCTTCTTTTTGTTTTTATCAGTAAACTATATTTTCAACTGAAGTAGAAACTTATAAGAAAAAAAAGAGAAATATAACTGCAAACTAATTGGCTTTGATGCTTTGGGGGATTCATTTTGTTATGAAAGATTCAACTAAAAGATAAAGACACATTCACAGCATGAATAATATTGACCCCACAGAAACCACAGGAGAAAGTTCAATTGGCCTGCAATGCTATCTGATTTTGAGGTGTGGATACATAAATGAAGTTTCATTGTGTTTGTTTTATTTATACTCATTTTTATCTCTTCCAAGCAAAGACTTAACTCATTATTCGAAAAAGAATTCAATGAAAAGCAGAAAAGGCTAAGATAAGGGAAGAAACTATTTTTAAAAAGTGTCTTTGTGATATCTTACTTAAGGCTTTCATTGTGTGGTAAATCTATGTGTTGAATTTTACATTTTAACTTATGCTTGCAAACTTTTATTATTTAATATGTTATCATCATAGCTCACAGCAACCTCAAACTCATGAGCTACTGTGCCCAGCCTGTTAACTTCTTTAGTTCTTGCCTAAGAAAATTTATTTCTTAAGCACTGATAAGAGAAGAATCTCCTCCATCTGGGTAGTAAAGAAAATAGGTAGTTACATATTAGCGTCAAGTTTTCTACTCTTTTCTGGACTTTGGGGTAGGAACAGTTGACACTTAAGAACATCTTTTTAAGGCAAATCCCTCTGACTGCTTTTCTAAGCCCAGGTTGGAGTCACACATGCCAGAGGCTCAACAGGGGGAATACATCTTTCCTTCTGAAGATTCATTCCATTCCTCAAGTAAATATCTCTGAACAATATGGATTAATCTTCAGAAGACATAAACTTCCTAGAAATATGTTACAAAGTTTTAAGCACTTTGGTATTTTCTAATTCACTGAAAATTTTATATGATAAAACTACAACTATATGACTTCAATTCCAGTACAGAGTAAGACACATATAAAATATCATTGTATTGAAACACAAAAGATATCTGATTTTTGATGCAGGAGAATTTTTTTTGAGACAGAGTCTCACTCTGTTGCCCTGGGTAGAGTGCTGTGTCATCACAGCTCACAGCAACCTCAAACTCCTGGACTCAATTGATCCTCGTGCCTCAGCCTCCTGAGTAGCTAGAACTATTGGCGCCTGCCATCATGCCTGGCCAGTTTTTTCTATTTTTTAGTAAAGATGGCTCTTGCTCTTGCTCAGGCTGGTCTTGAACTCCTGAGCTCAAGGAGTCCTCCTACCTCAGCCTCCCAGAGTGCTGGGATACAGGGGTGAGTCACTGCATCTAGCCTGTTGTGGTAGAACTAAGAAGCAAATAACTAGTATGAAAAAGCTCAAGGACCAGTAGAGTTAAATTTTATATTTTGCTTTTGAAATGACAATGAAAAGAAATGTTTCAGCAAACTTAGTGTGATGATTACACGAGGTTGCATGTTTGAAAAGGCTTACAGGTATCAAAGGATATCCTAATGTCAGGCTCTTCAGTGTAGAGGGTGCAGGAGAAAGAAATCACAAGCACTAATTTATCATGAAGAGGCCCGAATGCTTTCAGGCACAGTCCTCTGATGTCCTTCTTTAGTCAGGTAGGATGTACTTTCTCTTTGTACATGAATTATGAAGATATGTGTGATGTATCTTGGTGTCAGGGGAGGCCAAGCACAAGTTTACCAGGGGATTTATATAACCCCAAGTCAGGCTATAAGACAGGTTAAACCAGGTACAAACTATCAAGCTATGCCTCTTTACAAATCCTAGACAAACGTATAGCCCACACCCTACTTCTAGCATTTTGGAATTCTTTTCTTCTCTTATCTTCATTCCCAATATATCTGCGTTTCTGGATTCCTGATTCCCCATCTGACTTCTATCCTCAAACTCACATACACCCTGGACTCATTTTTTTTCCCACCAACACTGGCTGTTGGCCCAAATATAATGATTTGGTAGAGAAAATAAGACAAAAATCATAAAACTTTTATCTACACCTTTCTGTCTGTGCCTTAGTCTGTTTGTGTTGCTATCACAAAATACCTGAAATTGACTAATTTAAAACGATCGAAAATATATCAGCTTTTCCAGGTGCAGTGACTCATGCCTGTAATCTTAGCAGTCAGGGAGTCCAAGGCAGGTGAATTGCCTGAGCTTACAGGTTTGAGACCAGCCTAGAGCAAGAGTGAGACCTTGTCTCTAAAAATAGCCAGGCGTTGTGGCAGGTGCCTGTAGTCCCCACTACACAGGAAGCTGAAGCAAAGGAACCCCTCAAGCTCAAGAGTTTGAGGTTGCTGTGAGCTATGATGCCACAGCACTCTACTGAGGGCAATAAAGTAAGACTCTGTCTCTAAAAAAACCAATATCTATAGATATAGACATAGGTATAGATATAGCTATAGATATATATCTTGGCTCATGGTTCTGGAGGCTTGGAAGTCCAAGATAGAGGGAGACTAGCATCTGATTTTTTTTCCTTTCTTAAAATGTGTATACATTTTTGGTGTATATATGGTGGCCATAAATTTCATGTGCAATTTGAAACTAGTTGTCTTTTTTTTTTTTTTTTGCAGTTTTTGACCAGGGCTGGGTTTGAACCCACCACCTCTGGCATATGGGGCTAGTGCCCTACTTCTTTGAGCCACAGGCACCACCCACTAGTTGTCTATTTTTAAATTTAAGTTGTCTACTACTCCGGAGGCTGAGGCAAGAGAATCGCCTAATCCCAGGAATTGGAGGTTGCTGTGAGCTGTGTAACGCCACGGCACTCCACCAAGGGCAATAAAGTGAGACTGTCTCTACAAAAAAATTAAAAAAATTTTTTTTAAGTTGTCTATATTTAAGTTATCTATATTTAAATTTAAATCTAATTTAAGTTGTTTATATTTAAACTTAAAACCAGTTGTCAATTTTAAATTGCACATGAAATTTATGGCCACCCTGTATATGCATTATTTATATGCTATACATAAATACCATTGAAACTTCACTGAAGGTGTGAGGGAACTAAGAACACAAAAGTAGCAGGTGAATGAGCTGGGATTATGAGCCTAAGTAGCTATTTTTTAAAGTCAAGTTTAACAGGTAAACTATGATCCCTACTCCAACTTTAATGGAACTGAAAGACCCCTAATCACATAGATGCTGATTTCCAATTACAAATCTGATAAATACTATGCAAGAACAGCAGAGGGTGTTGTGAGAGAGTGTAATGGCCTGTATCAGGGCAGGACTCTGAGAAAATGGCATGTGAGCTGAAATTTGGCAGGAGGAGCAGTGAAGACATTTTAGGTCAAGATCAAGGGAGGGAATTGTGTCTTTGATTTGATTCTTAGCATGACTGTGTTGGTGTATCTGAAGGCTATTTGTTTGTGGACATTGATTTTATATCCTGAGACATTACTGTATTTCATGATCACTTCTAGGAGTCTCCTGGTTGAGTTCCTGGGATTTTCTAAGTATAAGATTGTATTATCAGTAAAGAACAAGAGTTTGACCCTCTGTCCCCAATTAGATACCCTCCATCTCCTCTCCCGATTGCACTAGCTCGGACTTCCAGCACTATGTAGAATAGTAGTGGCAATAGTGGACATGCTGGTCTGGTTCCACTGTACATCTTTTGTATTTATCTGGATAGATTTGGAGAACATTCTCCTAAGTAAAGTAATCACAAGAATGGAAAAGCAAGTATCCAATGTACTCAATACTAATATGAAGCCAGAAAATGAACAACTACATGTCCACACAAGAGATAAACACAAATAAATTCAAAAAGGGGAGGACGGCAAAAGAGGAAGTGTGTGTGTGGGGCCTCTCACCTACCCAGCACAATGTAGGTTATATGGCACACCTCCTGGGTGAAGGACTCAAGTACAACTTGAACTTTACCTAATAAACCCTAACACCGTAACCTGATATATGGCCCCTTATATTAATCTGAAATTAAAAACAAACAAACTAACTAACTAACTAAAAAGGCCAAGGTAGGGCGGGCACAGCCTTACATTGTTCAGAGAACTGAAAGAGAGGAGCCTCCTAATTGTGAGTGGTACACGTGAAGTGGGTCATGGTATTGATGATAAAAGTCACAATGACGCCAGAGCTTCAGGCTACCCAGGGCAACAAAGTAAGACTCTGTCACTACCAAAAAAAAAAAAAAAAAATTACGAGAAGTAACTACATAATATCATTGTAGCTATGTAAATGTTAAATAACATTAATGCATTTAGATATTTAGACAATATTTGCAATAAGGGCTACTAACGCAACAAAATGCAAACTCCTGCATTTCAATTATTAACCATTATTCTACAGTAAAATGAATACAATGACTCGGATTTACTATTTTATCAGCACTTTAAAATATTATGAATTTTAAAATTATGAATTAAAAGGTAAAAAGGGAGGAGAAAGTCAGCATTTTAGAGAAATTCAGTAAAAGGAATGCATATATCATCCTGTATAATGAAGAGCTCAAGTTAACAGGTTTGCACCGCTAATGCATGAGCCTTGCAAAACTAACTCCTAGAAAAAAATTAGCTACCTTTGGGGTGCTTGATATTTGTATCTCACACAAGCAAGCTGTCTTTCGGAGTCAGAAGTGAAATCCGTGGCCTGTAGCGCTGATTCGCTGTTGCTCTAACGAAGAACATGTTGTTTCTCTTCCTAGGGATGACTGGAGACGGCAAGAGCGCGACTGAAATCGCGCGGCGCGGCTCGCGGTCCGACAGCGCCCCCAGGAGGGCACTGATGGAATAGCAGGAAGAAGGCAAGAAACCAGGTCTGCTGCTGCAGAAAGCGTGGAAGTGACAGGTCAGGCAGCAAGAGAAATGGCCCAACTCAGAGTCAAATAAGGATTCTAGGGGCTTTCAGCAGCTGAGAATGCCACAACTGGTAAGGGAAGGTGGTGGCATATGTAATGCTTTCTTGATAACAGAATAATCCTTGGTTTAAAAAATTGGGATGTTCTTCCTTATCAGGACGCCCTGAAATATTTAGAATCTGTGATAACAATGCCTGGATGACACCTTTCTAAACAGTGTATTACTGAATCTGCCACTTGTCAAATTTGAGAATACAAATGAAAAGAAATTGATGGATAAGGGTGGGCTCGGTGCCTCATGCCTGTAATCCTAGCCCTCTGGGAGGTTGAGGCAGAAGAATTGCTTGAGTTTGGAAGCTCAAGACTAGCCTGAGCAACAGTGAGACCCCATATGTATTAAAAATAGAAAAGCTAGCGGGGCCTGGTGATGGGCGCCTGTAGTTCCAGCTACTTGGGAGGCTGAGGCAGGAGAATCGCTTGAACTCAGGAGTGTGAGGTTGCTGTGAGCTATGATGATGCCACAGCATTCTACTCAGGGTGACAGACTGTCTAAATAAATAAATATTAAAATTAAAGTGACCTAAAAATGCCTAATAATCAAAATACAAGTGGAAAATAGTATCACCCATTTACCTCTTCTTTTCCCTTACAAACGTGCAATTATTTTTTAAATGAAGTTGGACAAGTGGTGCCATGAAGTACTGGAAATTCTGCAGATGAAAATTGGGAGTGAGTAGGGCATGGGGACAACTTTGGTTTAGCAGTTAAGAATCATTGAGTAGCAATATTATCAGGTCATGCTAAGGAGATGGAGAGAGGTGTGCTGGAATCTCCCTTGGTTCAGGATTTATGTTTTGGTTTCCTGCTGTTCACCAGATTGGCAACTTGATTAGTGCATTAGTCCTTGATAGCAACAGAACATGTCGTCCAGTTTTAGCTCAAAGCCTCTTGTTCAAAGTGTGAGTTAATATTAGTTCTAATATGTTTTATGTAAAAGCTGTTAAAATAGTATCAGAACAAGTTTGTCTTTTTCACTTAAAAGTCATATCAGAAATGGAATTCATAGTGGTAAAGATGAATTCTTTTCATTTAAGTAGTTATATAACTGTCCATAATATCATAACTTTTTCCCTCCACATAGTCTTACTCTGTCACCGTGGGTAGAGCACCATGACATTGTAGCTGGCAGTAATCTTAAACTCTTGGGCTCAAACAATCCTCCCACGTCAGCCTCCCTAGTAGCTGGGATTATAGATGCCTGCCACCCTCCCTGGCTAGTTTCTCTATTTTTAGTAGAGACAGGGTCTCACTCATTCTCAGGCTTGTCTGGAATTCCTAAGCTCAAGGGATCCACCTGCCTTGGCCTCTCAGAGAGCTGGGATTTACAAGGTGAATTTACAAGGTGAGCCACCTTGCCTGCCCTCTGGTAATTATTTAATAATATCTCTAAAGTCCATTATTTTATGAAACACACACATCTATGCCAGACATGAGGCACTGTGTCAATAAAACAGACATGGGTGCTCCCATTTACAGAGCCTAGAGGATTTAATAATCTTGTAGCAGTCGGGTATTTGGTTTGTTTGTAGTTTGTACTAGATTTAAAAGAAAAAAAAATGATTACAGAGGTGTCCAACCTGCAGCCCATGGACCGCATGCAGATTATTTGAGGCCTGTTTTGCTTATCTGTAGCTTCAGATATGGTGAAAATTATGCATGGACTTTTTTGCTCATCAGCTCTCATTAGTGTTTGTGTATTTATTGTATGGCCCCAAACTCATTCTTCCAATGTGCAGCAGAAAAAAAAAGGTTGGACACTTGGACCAACTGTTTAAAAGGAGGTAGCTCTGTAAACGAGGCTATTGCAGAATGAGGAGCCCTATGGTGGTAACTATAATCATGTAGTCAGAGGAAGTATATATTCTTATTATCTACATTTAATACTTAGGGAATATGAGGTAAGGATCCATATAACCCAATTGCCCAAAGTTCCTCAACTAGTAAGTGCATGTTTGAGGTTTCTCACCCAGTAAATAATTAGATAGTGAGAGATTTTTAGAAAGAAATTATTAACACTATCAGGGCTTTAATACACACAAATAGGTAAAGTCACAGAGATTTTGGTGACAGGCATTATAACAGGACTCAATAATTGTGATTCAAGACAACCTTCAGAATGGGAAAAGCTATATGCATGTTATGAATCTACCAAAGGGTTGATAACTAAAATCTACAGAGAAATCAAATTAATCAACAAACAAAGAGCCAACAATTCCATCTATCACTGGGCAAGAGACATAAATAGAACCTTTCCTGACAAAGACAGACAAATTGCTAACAAACATGAAAAAATGCTCATCATCCCTAATCATCCAGAGAAATGCAAATCAAAACAACCCCAAGAGAACTTAACCCCAGCGAGAACAGCTCACATTACAAAGTCTCAAAGCTGCAGATGCTGGCGTGGATGTGGATGTAGGGGGAAGGGAACTGCAGACTAACACAACCTTTTCAGAAGGAAGTATGGAGAAACAAACCTCAAAAAACTTAAGCTAGACCTCCCATTTGATCCGGCAATCCCATTACTGAGCATCTATCCAGAAAGAAAAAAACATTTTATCATAAGGACACTTGCACTAGACTGTTTATCACAACTCAATTTATAATCACCAAAATGTGGAATCAGCCTAAATGCTCCCCAACCCAGGAATGGATTAATAAGCTGTGGTACATGTATACCTTGGAATACTATTCAGCCATTAAAAAATTGAGACTTTAGAGCATTTGTATTAACCTGTGTGGAAGTGGAACACATTCTTCTTAGTAAAGCATCACAAGAATGGAGAAGCATGAATCCTATGTATTCAACTTTGATATGAGGACAATTAATGACTCGGTGGGAGTGGAGAAAGGAAGAGCAGAGAGAGGGAAGGGGGTGGGGTGGGATCTCAGTGTGTGACACATCTTGTACCCTCAATGAATCCCCAACAATAAAAAAATAAAAGAATTGTAGGAAACTTAAAAAAAATCCCATTCATGTTTCTGTGTATTATAAAGTATTGAATAATTCAAAAGAATTATTCTAATGCATATACAAAATATAAATAATTAAAATAAAGGCCACACCACCAATGGGAAAAAAAAGACAAGAGCAAAAAGTAAAAAGTCAAGAACTCAGAGAATAAAGACAGAAAAGTCTAAAACATAGAAATAGCACATCAGGCTGAGAGCTACCAAAAGATAATAGGGTTAGAGTGAACCTCAAATTATCATGTTGTCATTATGTAGCAGGGGTTGGCATTTGGCTCACTGAAAGTTGGTGTATATATTTGGGGTCCTGGGGTGTATGGAAGAAAGAAATATGGTTCTAAAGTTGTTTTGGAAGTTTTACACCCTGAATGGTTCTCACAGCAGAGTTGTGTCCACCAAAAAGTAACCCGCTGCAAGGGCTAATATTTCTCACAAATTAAAAAAGAAAACTTTCAATTAAAAAAATATTTATTGTCTTCTGGTTACCTGTGTAGGTAATGAGTGTGCTCATTACCTACTCAGCCTACCTGCTAGCTGAGCGGCCTCTTCTCTATCACACACTGAGTTCCTGAAGGTACAGGAGAAGCTGGCCATTCTTTGGCCCTAAGCTCCTCATTCTTATTATGTAGTTCAGAATAGTGCAGCAGTATTTAATATTGTCATTATTGCCATTCTTTAAAATCTGCATGTCACTGTGAATGTTTGAATAATTCATTTTTCCACCTGCAATATTATATCGTGTCTAGTTACTTCTACTGAAAGCTAGACCCAGAGTAGAGAAGCATAGACCCTGAGAAAAATCCAACCGCAGACATACTATAACATCATAGGGGATGATGAGTTGGGTGCTGAGCCAAGACCAGTGACAACAGCCTTGAGGAGGACGGACCAGGGAGAAGGTATGAGTAATGTTTGAGAAAAGGTAGGATTAATGAGAGTAGGACAAGAGATAGGGCACTAATAGTGATTGTCTCTCACTTCTTAATGTCTTACTTTCCTTACAAAGTCCTGCATGGAGTTTACACAGGTTATTTCATTTAATGTGCAGATCTGCATATAAATGGTTCATATCCACGTTCTACAGACAAGAAGGGCGAGGGAAGGGGCAGGATGGTTACTTGTCTAAAGACACAGGCAGTGGAAGGAGCAGCGTTTGACCCAGGTCTGTGTAACTTCAATACCTGTTTTGTCAAATAAACTAATTTTGCCTCTAAAAGTATAAACAAGGAAGACAAGGTAGAGAATAGAGTTGGAAAAATGACGGACTAGAACATGGGCAATTTTATCAGTGAAAGGGATGGAGAAAGAAAGATGAGAAAAAATGAGTAAAGGAAGGAGAAAAGGACAGAAAAAAAGGAGCAGTGACAGGGGGACATAGTCAAGAAATAGAGGAAATGAAGGCTGCTGTGAAGAGAAGGAAGAGAAGTGTGGGAGCCCAGCAGAGAGTACCCCGGGGGTTCCTGAGGAGAATGTCCTGGGAGCTGATCCTTCCTCCATGGCCTTGCTGTACTTTTCCAATCTTTCTCAACAATGGGCCCTATTGAAAACTGCAGAATTCACAGGAGTTAAAAAGAATCTTGGGAATGCCTGTTGGAAATCAAGAGAATTATTAAAAGGACAGCAAATGGAATGCGTATGGGAACTTAAAAGGGAATGGGATATTGAGCATTATGAAGTGACCTATTAATGGTTTTCAGGTATGAAAAGGCTATTAACATAGTGACAGCTGAATACTGCAGGATTTGTCTAGTGTCAGAGCTGACTGCCTCTATGTCTAATGAACACTGTGGCTGCTTTTACTGCCTTCCCACTGCAGTCTTTTTATTTTTATGATCTGTCCAAGGTGCTGCCTGACGCTCGGGCCTGCTGCCGCCTTGTTGCCACAGTCTATGAATCAAGAAGCACTGCTTCTGAAATTCAGCAGAGATCTTTAGTAACATGGGCATGATTTGAGCCAGACCACCTTCCCTGGAAAGAATGTGGCTCCAGGGGGGAAGACATGTTCCCCTGGTTTGACTTTTGATGTTACAACTTATTAGCCTGATGATCTTGGGCAAGTTATTCATTCAACCCTTTTGAACATCAATTCCCTCCTCAGTAAAATGGAGAAAATAACACCTCGCTGAGTATGTAGGCCTTCCTCTGGGCTTGAAAAAATGGGAGGCATTCCATAAATGTTATCTTTCATTTCTTTTTCCTTCCTGTGGAGTATAATAAAAATGAAGAGAGGGCCTCATCTTTACCAGGGGTTCATATGTAGGGAAGGCAGGTGTAGGATAAGGAGGATAAGAAGTAGGGCTCTGTCCAGAAAATTCAGAACCTTTCCATTTCCATAGTTAGGGGTAGGACAGGACTTGCCATACTGAGGTCACCAGGAACACAGTTCTCTGGGTAACAGGACTTACCTCATTTGCCAAGTGGTGTTTCTTCCATGTTAAAGGCTGACTGACATCTGTGCTCTGATGTTTGCATTTCCTTAAAAGATGGAACCATTTCAAAAT
The DNA here is from genome assembly GCA_963573935.1 of Arctocebus calabarensis. Classification (NCBI taxonomy): domain Eukaryota; kingdom Metazoa; phylum Chordata; class Mammalia; order Primates; family Lorisidae; genus Arctocebus; species Arctocebus calabarensis. The sequence continues at coordinate 17,744 of CAUYON010031463.1, forward strand.
GCAAGTTCGAAGGGAACCTTGGAGATGCATTCACAAGACCCTTTCTTATGTTTTGACTGAGGACCAGATTGAAAACTGTGATGTCCAGCTTCACCTCTCTCTGGAAGATAAGGCTTTCCCCCAGTGACACTTTCTACAGTCAGTAGTCAGAGCGCAGGGGTTGCTTCCCCCAATAATCTCCATCTGCGTGCATGCACGTGTCCATTCACATTCACTCAGAAGCTACTTATGCACTCACCTGGACATAACTTGGCCTTGGTTTACTTCTTACAGAAAAAAGACAATCACTGAGCTCAACATACATTAAATATATTACTATCATTTCCCAATACTAGGGGATATCTTGGACTAATCTCTTACCAGAATTTTTGCCTAATTGCCTTGAGAACCGTAGTGTGGAAAACAGGGTCCAGGAGCTGTCCTTGTCTGAGAAGTTGTCTCTCGTGTACTCAAAGCCATTGGAAATGAGCTTCCGCCCAGTTTCTTTGAGCAGACCTTGTTTGTCTCTTTGTTTCGTCTCACATAGTCTTTGGCTCAGGTCAGGGAGTGCATAACTCTCACCATCTGGGGCAGCAGAAAGATGACAGCAGGTCTTTCTGAAGAGTAAAAACCTTCCTTTCCACTTCAGTGAGAAACCTAATCTTGTTTCTCTTAAATTCTTTGCCATGCAGACACGCGCACTTATTTACAGGTCAGTAACATCATTTTCACCTGGACTTTTAACCAAGCTCTGTTCAAGTTAGTAAAACAATTTATTGATTGTTGGTTAATAAGGAAATCCTGGACCTTCCTCATTTGGTGCATAAAGAAAGAAGCACAGAAAGAAGGGTATTGAAATGTTGGTGGACTATTTGAATAGGTTTCTTAATAGATACAGCTTCTCTGTCTATGCTAAAGGTATAATGTCCTAAACAGGGGAAGTAAACTAGTAAATCTTCTCATTAGGGTCTTATTTACTCCTAGATAATGAAGGATAATAATTTTGGGGGGGTTTAGGTAAGGCCCTATATCGTGATAATTGTTATCACTTTGCTACAAACACAAACTATATAGAAATTGTGACATTTTCATTCACTGTTAGATGCCGAAACTTTACTGGTGATAGAACTTTTCACTTAAGACCAACTCATATTCTTAAGGAAATGTACACAGGTACATATTTAATTTTCTCACTGTCCCCTTAAATACTTCTATTTTTTAACCTGCTCAATGGGGGCTGTGTGTGTTAAGCCAAAAACTATGCAAAGAGGGGTAGTGAGCATAATTATGAGTGGAAGCTCACCCTTAGGCCTTGCAAATTGAGATTAATTCCTCTTCTTACACACTACCCTGAAATCCTGTAGATTTTCTTTTTAGCTTTCATAACCCATTTAATTTCTTGTCTATTGCCTAAATTTGGTCTATGTGTACAAAATTATCCCTTCTACTCCTTCACCTTGCAAAATCTTCAGCACGTCAATGTCTCCGAAGTTGATATCTCCAGTCTGGAACTCTCACTTGAATCCCACACTTCAATGCCTACTTGCTCATTTCTACTGGGATGTGTGATGGGAATTTAAAACTTAACTTGTCCCTCCAAATACTCTTGATTTTCTCTGCAATTCTGTTTCATGCCTACCATGCATTATTCTACATGCTTTATAAGTATTCAGTCATTTAATCTTCATAACAAGATTATTAGTATTAATTCATGTCCGCGTTTCACAGAGGATGAAACTGAGGTCCACACAGATATATAACAGTTACACAGTTCATCAGTAGTGTAGATCTGGGCTTTAATCCAAGACCATGTGGTAGCAATACCCGCATTGGCCTCAGCCTAATCCCTGTTGGGTCCAGGACCTGCCTGTATAAACAGCACCGCCATTCACCTAGTTACTCACGCCAAAACCATCAGTATTATCTTTTATTCCTCACTTTCTCTCAACCCATTGCCAAGTTCATCAACAAATCCACTCATCTCTACCTTCCGAGCATATTCAGAAATTGGCCAGTTCACACTCTGCTGCCATCACCTCTGTCCATTTCCCCATCGGCTCATTCTGGTCACCTGCATCCCCTTTTGCTCTCCATGGTCAGTTCTCTATGCACCAGCCAAAGTGGTCCTTTCAAAACATAGCCACTCATTTCGGTCATTTGTTCACAACCCTCCAAGTCTTCCCATCACCACACACAGAACGGCCATCTCCTTCCTGTGGCCCCCAGGCCAGCGTGGTCTGTTTCCTCCCTCCTGGCCAGACTCATCTCCTGCCACTCTGCCCTAGCTCCAGCCATGCTGACTGAGTTGCTATTCCTTACACACTCCCAGCAAGGTCCTCTCCCAAGATCTTCCTTTGGAATCTTCTTCCTTTAGATCCTCATAGGTCTTTCACTCTCTTTGGAAGGTGATTGCAAATTGAGATTAATTCTTCAATTAATCTCACCCCGGAAGGTGATATAGTGTGAAAGACCTATGAGGAGCTAAAGGAAGAGGATTCCCCTATCACCCTATCTAACTCCCATCACACAACATCCTCTTTCACACCTTTGTAATTACCTTAACAGCAGCTCTCTCTAGCTGCCATTTTGCTGCATATTTCCTTATCATCTTTCTGTCTCATTGGAATGTAAACTTCTAGAGGGAGCTAGTTTGTCACCGATCTCCAACACCTAGAAAAATCCCTTCTTCTGATTGTTGTGTAATAATATTTGTGGAATGAATGAAAGAAGGAGAATGCCATGCATTCTAGTTGCAGGCACCAGTATGTGCAAGTGCTGTCTGAGCTTATGTCTCCATCATAAAAATGCCTGGGGCATGAAATACATTTCCCAGCATCACATGAAGAAACCTCAGCATGCAGCCGTTCACACCCTGCTGCTAACCACATAGATGAAGCTGAATGCTTTGCTTAGAGTAAGCAAGCGGCTGGGTTCGGAGCACCACGGCAGAGAGCCTGGGTTCATGTACACATATGTGCTGAGCCTTCTGTGCCCATCTTCTCCCTTTTGATTATTACTTATGTCTGCTGTTTCTGACAGACGCTGCAGGCACTGGGTGTCTGTTGATTCCACTTAGAAAATTACCTTCATAGCAAAGCAGCAGGGGTGGTAAGCCCAGATGTGCACTGTGTTTCCGTCTTCCTCTGCTCTTCCTGGGACCCTGCACTAGTTAAATGGTGCCTGGGAGGGATCAGTATCCATTCCTCACCCAGAAGAGCTCTTCAAGAAGGTCTGTCGATTTCCCTTCCTTGTAGAAAACAGGACAAAAAAGCAAAAGACCCTCTCTCTGGGCCTTTCCAACTGGCTTTGTTTCACCATCCTTTCTTCTTAATGTGAAGAGGTTTTTCTTCTCCATACTCCTCCCCATTCTATCTTTATAAAATTCCTCTCAGAGTGAACATTCCGTGAGACCCCAGAACAAACGTTCACGCTGAGTGAATAAATTGTATCCTGCCTCGCTGGTCCCTCTCTGGGCCCAGCACCTGAGTGAACCCCCTCGTTTCCTGAGCAGTTACCAACACGAAAGTGGTTTCCTTGCATTGGCATCAAGCAGTCAGTTTTTGGCTTAAAGGAGAAGGAAAGAGAGATCAAAGTGGCATCATTGGGAGTTCATTACCCCTGTCTTATGGAATATGTCTAATAGCCTCCCAAGAACACTCACTCATCCATGGACTGCACTGTCCTGCCCAGAGTTCCATAGAACTCCAGGAAAGTATTAAGGTAGTAGAAGTGAGCTCAGATCATGGAATCTATGAGAGCAGTTATGATAATGCAAAACAAATGAAATAAAGCAAGTATATATTTAAAAAGCTGGCCACTCCACCCCTAGCCTCACACACTTTCCCTAACCATGCCCAGTTTTTTACCAACAGTTGTTTGTTCTTCCTGAGTACACGAATGGACTCTGTTTCCCAGCCTTCCTCACAGTTAGGAATGGCCACGTGACTGACTCCTAGCCAATGCGATGTGGGCAGAAGTGATAGGTGTCACTTCCACACCTGGTCCGTAAAATCCTCCCTCTCAAACCAACGGTGTTCCTCCTGTCTCTTGCTAGTTGGAATGAGGACGCCTCCTAGGGACCTTGGAAGCCTCCTGTAGAAGATGGCAGGGTCTCCATTGGCTTGGGTCTCCAAATCACTGCTTACAGGAGGCTGCCCTGCCAACCTCAAGATGGTTAAATGAGTGAGAAATGTATTCTATTGTGTTAGAATTATAATGCATTTCACAGACTATTTGTTACAGCAGTTAGCCTACCATAGCTAAGACACAGGATGTTATAACTTGTTTTTCAGTATGCTTATCTTTTTCTTCTCTGTTTGATTATGAGCTCCTGGGAAGGAGATTCTGTGTAACTCCTTCTGTGTCCCCCCGTAGGGCCTTATATAGACACTGGCCCAGGACTTGCCATCAGTAAATATTTGTGTGATCAGGGAGTTTATTTCTACCTTTTATTTTAGGATGAGTTAAAACATGAGTAGGAACATAGCCAAATCATGTGAGTTTTTCATTTTGTTTTGAAATCCATCTCGGGTATGAAGAATCTTTTATGTATGTATAACAGCCCAGAACTGACATGGTCAGTGGAGCATGACACCGTTTTTTATTATCCGTAAATGGATTATCTACTGTGACCCAGCTTTTCCATCATTTCGGCACATTTCTTCTGTCAACAGCTGTGTCGTAGGTGCTGAGAAGGGCCCTGAGCCCAGGGAGAATCAGAAAACAGGTGGGGGTGGGTTTGGGGGTGGGTGCTTGTGTTACTGATGGGGTATGAGCTGTGAAGACATCTGCAAGTCAAATAAAATGTTGATTATCCCTTTTACTATTATATGTATCTTTCTCATCTATTATGATACATAATCAAGGGCTGACAGTAGGAGTATTTAAATTGAATCCAGGTGGGGTACTGAATAAAACCCATCCTAGGAGCAAATGAAACTCGTTCAAGGCATGGATTTATTAGTATGACATCAGAAATCTTTGAAAGAACAAAAGGCATTTTATTTCTACCAGCTCGCTGCAAGTCAGGCAAGTGACTGTGGCAAACATTAGAATCCTTATTGGAGAGGAGGATGACTTTTACCCTGCAGTCCTTGATCACTCCCAGGTAAACTATGCCAGCTTCTTCTGCAGTTGGCATAGTTTAGGGGCCGGTGTCCTCATGCAACCCCCACCACCATTACCTTCCTCCTTTCTCTCCACTTTTAAATCCTCATTTTTGAGCAAAAGGATTGTGTAAACCCGTGGTTCTCAGAGCACCACACACCACATCATACATATACCATATATATGTGCTGACTCAGTGGGACTGGAGGGAGGGAAGCTTGAGAATTTGCATTTCTAATGCATTCCCAAGTGATAATGGTGCTGCTGGTCTGGGGGCCACACATGAACCCCACTGCTCTGAGCGAGTGAAGGGACCTAGTAACATACACAAGCGCATACCTTCACCATGCCTTGCAAGGCATGAGAGCTTCCTTTCCCATAAAGCCACCCTGGGTTTTATTGAGCAGGTAGTTGCAGTAGTGTTTCTGAGCTGGCTCACATTCCTGCAGTCAGCTGGGGCCTAGGGTGGCTCTTTGCAAAGCTGAAGTGCAAGTGAAGGAAGCCAGGCAGGTTTGGGACTCTTTCAGCCTTCTCAAGCCTCTGCCTGAGTTCTTATCAATGTGAGACTCCCTGGAATGATTAGAGACATTATAGAGAAATATCCAATGGGGGCACATCTGGGTACCCACTCTTTGCTTCAGATGCATCCATCCCCCCACCCTGACCCAATACAAAAGACCTTTTTAACCAGGATTTCTTCATGCAAGAAAGGTGACTTGGAAACATGGGGAGGTGGGAGAGAAGGGCAATAAAAAGGACCCTCGTAAGCAGATCTGCTTGTCTGAGTGACTACAATAAAGAACCCTCGATGCAGGTGCCTTGGCCTGGAAGAAACTGTGCACTGCAGGCCCTCCATTTTCTAGGAACCAAAAGCAAGGAACAAAACCAAATGGAAACCCATGGTTTCCTACCCACTTTCTGACAGTCTCTAGATAATGATCTAAGCTTACATTTATAATTAGAGGAGAATTTGGAGAATTTACACTATATACAAAAGCCACCCTGCAAGGATCAGGGAAGGTGGGAGACTGCTGGGCACAGAATGGAAACAGTTTGGGGAGTTCCTAATCCCTTTTCTTCATTGCTTTCATCATTCCTACCCTTCAGCTCCTGGCAGGGAGCGTAGAAGACTCAGAGTCTCTTGGGAGTGTAAGGTCTCAGCCATGGCCGGGGTGTGATAGCTGCTTTGGCATAATCAAGCAGGTTAGAGCGAGGAGACGGGAGCAGGACGGCCCCTACTGCTGTCCTAACTCAGAGGCCTGAGGTACACAGAGCCTTGGACAGCTGAGACACATGAGTTCCTGGGATGGCGGGCAGCTTGAGCACAAGGACAAGACCAGGTCTCTACTGCAGCTCAGGAATGAAGTGGGACCAGTTGATGTTGTCAGTGTTCAGCGGGTCCTCCTCCAGGCCAGGGAAGCTGATGTCCAGCAGGATCTTGCTGAGGCTGTCATTCATCGTGTCCAGAACCAGGCTTTGTCAGAGAACGACTGGCTGAAAGGCTGGGAGCCTGTGGCTCTGGGGAACCTGAATTGGGGACCTCCATATTTTAGGGGAAAGAGTTGCCAAAGGGGTCAATGGGAAGGTCAAAGGGTTCTAAACTGAGGAGCTCTCAGGGTGAGTCAAAGAAGGGAACACTTGTCAGTAGGGTAGTGCTGAGATCCATCAGCCCCAGGGAATCAGGCAGGTTGCCAAAGGCACCAGGAGGGGTTCGTACTGGGCTGAAATCCAGCCCTCCTACTTTGGCTGGGGGCGTGAGCCTCCAGGATTCAGGGGTTCTGGGAAGAACAGATTTGCTGGGAGTGGAGGAGATGGGCAGTGTCTCCTTTATGGGTATCTTAAAAGATCCTCCATCCTCCAGGGAGTAGACAAGCTGGGGACAGGCTCAGAGGAATCTGCTGGGAAAGGGAGCTCTGCGGCATGTTGGGAAGTGCTGGGACCCTCTGAGAAGAGCAGCTCAGGCTCATGGAGGCAGGGAGGCCGCAGATGCTGTTTCCTTCCAGACGGGCTCATCTCTCTCCTCTCCCTGCGTTTAATTACAAGAAGCAGAGTGGCAGAGTGGCTCAGAGCAGCTCAGTGCAATGTCACCTCATACCAGGAACCCATGCTGTCTCTCCCTTTTGCTTCACCAGACAGGTTTCCTCATTGTCTCACCAGTAAAACGAAGAGGTTGCCATAAATGGGTAGTTCTCAATTTGGTGCCCATTAGAATCAACTGGGGCAATTTCAGATAATACCATGATTTAGACCAGTGTTTTTCAACCTTTTTTTTTTATCTCACAACACACTGGAACCTGTAGTTAAATTTCCAAAGCACACTTAACTTATGTTCATCAAATTAAAAAAAAAAAAAGGTTAAAAAAAAGATTTAAAAAAAGAATATATTTACTGTGATTTGAATATCTTTGGAAAATAATTATCTTTAAAATTTTTCAAGGTCTCTAATGGCACACCAGTTGAAAATTACTGGTTTAGCAAATATCCTGCTTAGAGATTCCCGTATCATAGGTCTGGGGTAAGACCTGGCCATATGCATTTTGATAGTGTTACAGGTGGTTCATGATATACAATTATCTAAGTCACCTCCAGGTCTACCATTCCCGGCCTCCATCCCCATGGAATCCCACTCCACTCTCAACCCAGCCCCAGCCCTGCAGCCTGACTTGACTTTTGGCTTTGATGTCCCCCTCACCTCTGTCTATGCTTCTGGCAGCCCATTTACCTTTGTGCCTTGGGCACAAGGTCATTTCATACCTCACTAACTTCTTCCACTTAATTAGCCAGAGGATGAATCCCAAACAATGACAGAATATATGGAAATTCACTGATAAAAGATATCAACATAGGGTATTATTACTGTTAAAAAATGTAAACAACAAACTAGAAGCACTTTTAATGCTAAGCATACAAGGAGAAGGGTAGCCTATTACTGGAAAGTGACTTTTACTCACCAAGTCACCCAGAGCTGGAAGGAAGAGCACACTTTTCATTTAATGGTGGCTAGTTACTTTTTATTCTCCTGGACTGGCCCAACCCATTTCATTGTGATTCCTACAGATTTTTATGGCCTTTCTTTCTTTCTTTTTTTTTTTTTTTTTGAGACAGAGCCTCAAGCTGTCGCCCTGGGTAGAGTGTTGTGGCATTACAGCTCACAGCAACCTCCAATTCCTGGGCTCAAGGGAGTCTCCTGCCTCTGCCTCCCAAGTAGCTGGGACTACAGGCGCCCTCCACAACGCTGGGCTATTTTTTTTGTTTTGTTTTGGGTTGCAGCCATCATTGTTGGTTGGCGGGCCCAGGCTGGATTCAAACCCGCCAGCTGAGGTTTACATGGCTGGCGCCTTAGCCCTCTGAGCCACAGGCCCCGAGCCTTTATGACCTTTCTATTGACAAGTGAGACAAGGGAAAGGATTTCTGTTTATTTCCTAAATAATACCTTCAATAAGAAAATGAAATAGAAAACCAGGCTGTGATCAGCATGCTTTGGCTTCCCCAAGCACACTGCCAGTGCAGCCCTTAAGAGAGTTGAAGCAAAGATGGTATCTTTTCCCTGGTAGGAATTTAAGTGTTTACTTTAATTTTCCATTTGTTTATTTACCTTTGTACACATTTGGACTTTCTGAGTGTTCATGAAATACAACCTAACTTCATTTTAATTTTATTCTGACTCTTTAGAATGAGAAGGACTGGAACCTTTTTTACCTTCTTTTCTGAACTTCACATGAAGCTTTAGTTGGTGGAGATCTTCAGTTCTGTTGTCATTTTCAATGTGTTTTATTTTTTCCCAATCAAATGGCTTTCATTAAGTTGAGGGGTTGTTTAGTGAAGGTGAGTGGCTCTGAGGCAATGTAGTAATTTAATTCCACGATGTGATCTGGACATGAACCTGAGGCCTAAGGACTGGTGCCTTCCTGCTAATTAATTCTCCATGTCAGACATTTGGAAACCCGCCTCTTCTCCCTCCTTGGAGTTGACTAATTAATTAAGCTGTGTTTGTAAACAGGTGTTTTCTCCCTCAGCACTTTTTTCATCATCTGTTTCTTTAGCCACAAGCTGGTGACCCCATTTAATGGTAAAGTACCTGGCCAATAATTCTGTTCTACAGGCTGAAGATATTCCTTTTGGAAGCTGCCCAGCAATATACAAGAAGCCCAGACTTTGGGATGAGGTAGACAAGGATTTAAATCTAATTGAGCCATTTATTAATTTTGTGACCACAGGCAAATAGTATAGTGACACGTTGGTTTCCTCATTTCCGCCCTACAAAACCTACCGCTTAGCCTGGTGCCTGGCACATCATTGAACCCTCTAAATATTGAGTATTCTCATACCCAGTCTTCGTTCAGGAAGTAGCCAGTTTCAAGCCATTTCCATGGTTCTCACATTTGTCTCTCAACCTACAAGGGCGTTTTGGCCAATGTTGTTATTCTCATATTTTACATATAGAGAATCAGTCTCTCTGTAAACTTAAGGGACAAGGTCCCATGGCCGGGACCGTATGTTCATACTCCTGGCCTAGAGCTGTCGCCCTGACCCAACTCTCAATGAATGATGTGAAACTAGATTATATATAAACTTTAGGGAGGAGGAGGGAAGGCTTGCACGAGACATGATGAGGGCACCTTGTGAAGCTAAATGATCTACCACCGATACTCTAGGTGCTGAATGCCTTCTACAGAAACCTTATGTGGTGCAAGGGGGCAGGCTGACCATCTGTCTATTGGAGCTCCTGTCCTGTGGCATCCTCTCATCCTCCCTCACCGTGCCACCAGCTTTTGTTAGGTTGTGGGTAAGTTGTTAGTAATAGTTGCAACCCAAAGTTATTAACTAATTTTAATGATGTTAATACTTCCATGTGGACAGTTTGTCATATGCTTGATTCTCCTACCAGACCTGTGAGATGAATAAAGGTAGATTATACATACATACATGGTCAGACAGTTACGTTTGCAAACTCATCCTAGAAAAAGTGCTACATACCTCATTGCTCAATATCACTACAGTCACCCACAAAGTGCTCCTCTTGGGAAGCTATGTACTGCCACTAGTGCCTAGCCTAGTTCAAAGCACTTTTTCTAGGATGAGTTCACAAACTTAATTGTCAGACCTTGGACGGTAATAGCTCTGACGGCTATTCCAGAAAAAGTTGCCAAAATGGCTCTGAAGGCTGGACTAGGCACTGACATCAATGTGTCGCTTCCTAGGAGGAGTCCTTGCAGGTGACTGTAGTGATATTCTGCAATGAGGTATGGAGCACCTTTTTTTAGGATGAGTTTGTGAACTTAATTGTCCAACATCTCATTCTGTGCTGCTAAAGAAATTCCAATTCCAAAAGGTTAAATGACCTGTCACAGCCACAGGGCTTACCAGAGGTAGGGCTAGGCCTGAAATCCAGAGCTTCCAAACTCTCTGTTTAGCGTTATTCCAACAGTAAGCATTATAATTAAGAAGCACTTACCTTATGTCAGCGATGCAATTGTTTATATCGAAGTGCTCTGAGGAACTCTCTGTTATTTTGTCTTTTAATTCTATCTCTATCTGTCTTTCTTCCTGCTTCTTATCCTCTTCCTTGGTTTTGCCTGATATGTGTAGCCTTTTCCCAAGGTGGATATATTTTGGTTATCCTCCATTGGATGACAATCACCCTAGAAATTAGTGGCTTGGAACAACCCCCATTTTATTTCTTAACCTTTTTGGAGTCAGCAGTTCAAGCTGGGGTTCATGTGTGGCCCCCAGACCTGCAGCATCATTACCACTTGGGAATGCATTAGAAATGCAAATTCTCAGGCTTCCCTCCAGTCCCACTGAGTCAGCATGTGTGTATGATGTGGTATGGGAAATCTGGGTTGTAACAGGCCTCATGCCTGCTCAGGTTTGAATTTGGGCGTGAGCAAAGGCATTTAGGTATAAGAAAAAGCATCGCGTGTTGTTATCAAATAAAATTGAAAGGATAGGAATTCTGAAGACATAAGTCAGAAAGAAATGAAAGAAGGAAGAGATGAGAGAGAAAGGGAGACAGAGAGAAAAGGAGAGAGGGAGAAAGAAGAAATAAGAAGGGAGAGGAGGAGGATAAAGGGAGGTGAGGGAAAGAGATGGGAGGGGTGGGGAATCGATGTGCACTTCTCCAAGATCAGACCTGACTCGGCAGGTGAGTAAGGAGACACTGATGGGCTTTGGAAAGGGTGAGGTGAGGGCAGATCTGTATTTGACAGAGATCACTCTGGGGACCATGTGGAGGAGGGACTGGAGGCGGGAAAACAGGAATGATGCAGAAATCCAGGCAAGAGCGTGAGTACCTGAGATCCAGCTGAGGTCTTTGCCTGCCGTTTCTACCCTCCAAAGCTGAGCAGAGGCATTTCAGTGAGCAATGGAGTGGTGGCCTCGGATACCCTAGTTGGGGATACTATGGCCTAGAATATCTTGGGAAAACTATTTTCTACATACTTAACAGGCAAGTTTATCCACAAAATTGACCTTCACTGATTAAGGACAGGTCGTGAACTTGGACAGTCCTAGAGTTCAGTATTATTGTTAGGGGTATAGTCCCCTTCTGCATGGCCTTAGTGAGATGTGGAGAAACTGTCCTATGAATTTGACAAGATACTGTAGAGAGAACTGTGATTATGTTCTTAGACGTGGATCTTTCAACATTTTTTCTTGTCTTCGTGGTCTAGTCTTCTAAAATTATAATATATTTGCAATGACTTTAACCTCTTCTGTTTGTGCTCCCTTATCGCCTCAGTAATTTTTATGCATCTCTTCAGTGTTTATGCCTTGTTTCTTTTCATATGTATTCACAACCTTATGTCTTAGATTTCCTGGATGATCACACTTTCAACTGTGCTGCTTCGTTGTCCCAGAAAGCACACTCATAATTATCAGTGTTTACATTCAGATTTGTGGTCTGGAAAACTTTGTCATTATACTTGTGCAATATGTCCCTTTTCCAGAATGCTTCTCATTATTTTCTTCTTGACACTTGTGCGTGAGCACCCTGCAGGGATGGAAGCAGCTCTCTGCAGTCTCATCTGCTAAGGTCCTGCTCTAGTCCAGCTACTTTTTCTTGCTCCTAAAAATCTGCATGAGAATTCAAATCTTGCTTGTTTGATCAGTTTACTAAATGTGCAAAAATGTGCATCACTTCTCATTAGTGTCCTGAGACATTCTTGAGGGAGGTGCTAGTTCACTAGATCCAGGATCTATAGATGGATTCCTGTATATTTCCAAGTAATCTTTTCTTTAAGTATATTGAAAATGTTTGAAATTCAGAGGAGGATCATGAAGGAGGGTGTGATGATACTGATGAGGAGGCTAGAGGCAGGGCAAGGTGGGACCAGATTGAGAGGCTTCGTCAGAGGAAGAAGGTATTCGCCTCTAGCTCCCAGTGCCTTTGACGATAACTCAGTGCCTTCGGGATGGTGGCATTGCTCCTGCAACCCATAGAGCCTCTGGTGCTATGACAGGACAGGTCCAAGGCACACAAAGCTGCCTGAGAGAATAGGACAGGAGGACTATTCCGGACCAGTACCATTTGGGGGCACGAGTACTACATGACTAAAACCACTCACTGCACTTTATGTGCTGCATCTAATCTTTGAGGCAGAATAAAGAAGTGGCCAAAAGCAAAGGCTTTGGTGTCAGGCTGCCTGGGTTTGAATCCTATTTCTGCCACTTGCTAGGCTTAGGAACCCCCTAGGAAGGGGTCTTAGAGGAATGTCCTGATTATGAGTTCTTGATCCTGGGAAAGTGTTTATGGAAGAGGGAGCATGGAGAGTAGATGGGGAGAGGGAAAGCATGCCAATGCTGGCAGCAGTAGGATCTAGCCTGCAGGCCAGGCAGTAAGAGATGCCGAAGGACCTGCTGAGGGAGGCTGGCTGTCCAGGCAACTGTAGTGAGGCCTGGGGCCAGGAAGAGGAGGCCACCACACGTCCCTACTGGGACTTGAGTGGAAGCTGCCTGCTTCTTCCTGTGGCCCCGACAGGGAGGCACTTGTTTAGGAATGGGTGTGGGATCTGCCTGTCACTGGTCACCCCACCTACTTCTTGGATCCTGAGATGTTCACAGTAAGTTGGAGGTGATAAATATCACCACTGCCACCGCAACTACTGTCATTTATTCAATGCTCACTATGTTCCAGGCCTTTTGCAAAGCACTTTATGTGCATTATTTCATTTAAAACTCCACAAAGATGGTTATATTTATTATCTATTGCCATTTGTAAATGAGATCCACGGTGCATTAGGAGGACTGTTTTGATTATAAAGACTAGACATGGAGCTTGATCTGTCTTAAGCCAAAGGCAAATTTATTATAAGCATATTGGATTCTCTCAACAGAAGCCCCAATGGGAATGTGATCAGGCCTCCAGAGTAGGAGTAAACTGGGACTCTGGTATCATACGTCGTGCTCACACTCTCTCGTATCTGCTTTTTAATGGCCACTGGTTTCGTTCTCTCTCAGTCCAGAGGCTACAAAACATGCCTCTCCAAGGCTTCTGGGGTTTATGTATTCTAGTGTGTACTACTGAAAGAGACTGACTTAACACTGTTCTTGGTCCTAAAGGCCAAAAATTTCAAGGATTTGACCCAACCAGTCAGATGTCTCATCCCTTGACCACTCAACTGTGGCTGGGTCAGCAGGGCACTGGGAGATAGGATAACATGGCCACCTCCACGGGACCACCAGTTGGAGTGGAGGAGGGGGCGATTCACAAAAGAAAGAGATAATGAACTAAGGAGAAGGGTGAGGGGAAGGAGGGGAGGGAAAGAGGAGGGGAAAAAGGGGGGTAGAGAGGAAAGGCAGAGAGAGTTAGTCGGTACACAAAACCACAGGTATCCACAACACAGGATTTCAATGGTTAAGTAACTTGTCCAGAGTTGCACAACCAGCAGTGGCAAAGTTAGAACTGAAATTAAACCTTTTTGATTTCAAGGCCTATCCTTTAACTAATATAGCAAATTTAACTAAGTGGAATGAATGAATGAATGAATGACTACACATATACACACATGCACAGATATACCCACATTTCATAAATACTAATGAAGACCTTCCCAAGCCAGTGCTGTAATCTAAGGAGTCACTGTTCAGACATTACACACCTTTGTTCTGCTCTTGCAACTGTCATCTGAGAGTTATGATGAAGTAACCCAATGACCAACAGTGTCCATGGCTGCAGCCTGTGGCCTAAGACCTGGAGCAAATCAAAGACTTGGGCATGGTGCACACATATCCCAACCCACTTGCTGTGAGAGGAAGTTGATTCAGAGGAAGTGAGACTGGCCCTGGTGCTACGTTTGAGAGTTCCGTCACTGGGTTCTGCCTGTCCCAGAGGATCATTCAGGACTCAGTTTTGCTTTCTTTGGAAGCAGGCACATCAGAGGAGAAGGTAGCACTCAGCTCTCAGTAGTTGAGCTCTTTCAGGTCCCAGAATAGGATTATGAGGACTGACTTTCCAAGAACACAGAACTAAGACTTAGGGGTTTTGAGCCTTTGAAGCAGGTAGGCATTAGGTACATCTGGAAAACTTGTTGACTCTCAGCCTATTTGAGCCTGTTTAGCAAACAAAATGCTTGACCTAAAAGAGTGCATGCCCTTTCTAAAGTATCTGTCTTGTCCCAGAAGGGGATTATGCGGAGGCAGCACATGGGTCAACGGTGCTCTTTGGATTCAAGGTCTTTAGTAAATTCAGAAGGGTTAGCAGCATTTTTATTCCTGTTATTTGTTTTTATTTGCACTTAAATGAAACCAGAAGAATGGCATGGTGTTTATCCTGACATTTTGAAACAAATTTAGTCAAACATTTGAGAAACTGGAATTTGTTCAGTACATGTGCCTTACCATTTGCAAAGCACTTAGAAAAAAAACTATTTCTGTGAGGAAGTTAGACACGTAAAAAAGTTGCACTGGCATTTTTTAATGTAGTAGTAATAATGAGGAGGAGGAAAAGAAGGAGAAAAATAGCAAATGCTCACCTAAAACTAATATGAGCCAGGCACAGAGAGGTCCAACAGCTCACTCAAGTTCACGCAGCTTGGTGGCCCTCTGCCTACTGCTCACTGGCACCTGCTACCACTCTGCCTGTCTGGCCCCCACTATGAATTTCAGTTACTACTTGCCATGAACTCTTTAGAAACATCCATCAGGGTGGCGCCTGTGGCTCAAGGAGTAGGGCACTGGCCTCATATACTGGAGACGGTGGGTTCAAACCCAGTCCTGGCCAAAAATTGAAAAAAAAGAAAGAAACATCCATCAGTGATCCTGGGAGGCTGGTGGAATAAACTGAAACAGACTCTCCTCTCTCAGATCACAGTAAGATTATGAAGATGAAGGAGCCAGGAATATTCTCTTTGCAACACTCCATGGTAAAAGAAACATGAGTTGTGATAGCCAAATGGATCAGGAATAAAACGCTGGTTCTTCAGTGAGCCTCATGATTTTCATTGTTTGTTTTTTTGTCTGTTTGTGACAGAGTTTCACTCTGTTGCGCTGGGTGGAGTGGTAGAGGGCTGTAGCTCACAGCAACCTCAAACTCCTGGGCTTAAGCGATCCTCTTACTTTAGCCTCCCAGGTAGCTGGGATTAGACTTACAGGTATGTACCACCATGCCTGGCTATTTTTTTTTCTTTCTCTTTTCAGTAAAGACAGGGTCTAACTCTTGCTCAGGCTGGTCTCAAACTCCTGAGCTCAAGCAGTCCACCCTTCTTGGTCTCACATAATGCTAGGATTACAGATGTGAACTGCCACACCCACCCAGCTTCAGGTTATTTAGTCTATATTGTGGGAAACTAACAATATCTACCTTTTTGAAGTTAGTGATATTGAAATGACATAACTCTATGAGAAGTGCCTGTCACTGGTCCTGGTCCATAGTGGCTGTACTTGCTCTAATATTATCATATCTCTGTTCATGGTATGAGTTGCAATGACCATAAGTGCTCTCAGCTGCCAAGAGAATCAACAACTTCTATTTCTGGTACATGATTCTGCCCCACTGCTGCCACCTTCTCCTTCCATCTCTCCCCAGAGCAGGAGATATGGAGGGCAGGAGTGCAGGTCAGGGATCACTCCAGTCAATGGCCAGCACAGCGATGGGTATATACGATTGCTCCCAGGGGTTCCTGGCTCAGTTAGCCTCTGAGGCCTGAGCAGTCAACTGATGTCCTGGTGTCACTGGGAGAACCACGCAGGTGCCAGGCAAGATGGGCTGGACAGCCCTCCTTCATTCTCTGTGCCTGGAGCCGCCAGTCCTCGGCTTGGTCAGTGACAACCCAGTAATAGACCAGAGGCAGTCATGGATCAGATTTAAATATGGAAATTATTTTCGTTCACATTTTTCAAACATCAGATTTCTCAACCTAGACATCACTGAACATGTAAATAATTAGAAGGAGCATCAGATGTCCCTGTTAGCTGCTCGCTGCAGCACATTGTGCCACTGTACCTAGAGCAATCCACATGGACTGAGTTTAGTCGGGGTTAACTCATAATCTGGAAGGCTGAGGAGAGAGAGAGGGAAGAGACGCCTGCAGCAGCCTTTACCTCCTACGCCCTCTCATCAAGGAACACTGCAGTAACATCTAGTGCAGATTTGGGGGGGGGCGGGTATGGTGTACTTCTTTCACAGTGACATCAGTCAATAATTTCCTTAGAGCACATTTGTTCAAGCCAGTACAAGGGACAAAAAAGAGGTAAAATAACATAGTCCCTCCCCTCAAGGAGCTTAAATACCTATTTAGAGATACATGTTTTTATTATTATTATTATTAAATCATAGCTGTGTACATTAGTGCAATCAGGGGGTACAATGTGTTGGTTTCATACACAATCTGGAATATTTTCATCAAACTGTTTAACATAGCCTTCATGGCTACTATGAAGCTAATTTATAGTTTTCACATGAAGGCTATAACCCAAATATAGCACAAGAATATGGGGAAAGGAGAAAGGGAGGGGAGGGGGGAGGACGGGTGAAGGGAGAGTAATTGGTGAGGCCACACCTACGGTGCATCTTTGAAAGGTCCAAATGAAACTTAGTAAATGTAGAATATAAATGTCTTCGTACAATAATTAAGAGATAGGAGTTTTGATATGTAGCTAACATTTTAATATGTGGGTTAACCTAGCCAAAGGCAGAGGTTAACCCTCAAAATCATCCACAAGATCAAATAACACAGCCTTTTTCTGGGCTGGGGGGGTCAAAGACCACTTCACGGGAGCGGGGAGGGCTGAGAAGAACCGAGAAGAATGCAGAACATCCTGAAATAGGGAAGGAGGTGCAGCCCTCCAGGCAGGGAAAGACCACAAAGGGGACACAGAGCAATGCTGCATCTCTGTCACACAGTATAGAAAAGGGTACGAGTAAAAGTACACTAAGGAAAAACGAAGATACGCACTTCCAGAGCGGGGCTGATGTTTTTGACAAAGTAAGATAAGAAACCAGATATTCTATTTAAAAAGACATATTTTACATCCAAAGGACCCCAGTGGGGGGGAAGTAAAAAGCAAACTATTTTGTGTATGAAAAACGTCCAAAGACAGAAGACAGATCGCAGAGTGCAAAGGGTATTTCAAGCACGTGCGGCAGGTAAGATGTTACTCTCCTACTACGCCAGGAGGCTTCCCTGTGAATAGATAAGAAAGACAAACTATGCCACAGAAAATGGGGAAGAGCTGTGAGTAGAAGGTCAGAGAGAGAAATCCAAATGGTGACCAGATGTGGAAAGGTGCTCACACTCACTGCGCGTCAAGGAAATGAAAATTAGAGCAGTAGCATACCATTTTCACTCATCAGATTGGCAAACCTTTAATAGTGACAAAAATTTAGTGCTGGTGAGAGTGTGCGCAAAGGGCGCTCATGCTTCACAGATAGGAATTTCAATTGCTGCAAACTGGTGTATTCCGGCACCATCGAGATCATTTAGAAACTTACATATCCTTTTATCCCTCTTCTAATTTTTCATTCCTGGAAATTGATGATTTAGAAATACCAAATATGTATTATACATTTTGGTTAATTTTTAAAACCATAGCCTAAATAGTTACCAGTAGGGTTATGGTTGAATAAATTAAGGCACATTGATTATTATGGGCTATTATGCAAGCTATTAAAAGGAGTCAGATCTACCCTGTTGAGTTGGAAGAAAACCTTATGTTGAAGCAGGAAAAGCAAGCAGCAGAGAAATGTTGGTATCATGATCTGATGTAGAAAACACATACACGTATGTACACACTTGTACTATCCTTTTCATTCAGATGTATGCATATGCATTTTGAATGGACACAGAATGGGTGGCCATGCACCACAGTGTTCACTTGGTTACAAGGGTTAGAGGGAGGAGTGGCTCTATGGTTTGAATTTGTCCAAAGTTGATGTAGGGAAACTGAATCCCCAGTGAAACAGTGGTAAGAATTTGGCACCTCTAAGAAGCAATTAGGTCGTCAGTGGATGATCATCCCTCATTACGGTAGTGGGTTGGTTATAGCGTGGATTTACTATAATGTAATAAAAGCAAGCTCAGCCCTTTCCCGCTCTCTGGAGCGGGCCCCCTTGCCCTTGTGCTTCTGCCATGGATGTTGCTGCGAGAAGGCTCTCATTCGATGCTGCCACCTGGATAGTGGCCTTGCCAGTATGAGAAGTAAATTTCTTTTTTAAAAACACATAACTTAGTCTGTGGTATTCTATTATAGTTGCACAAAACAGATGGACAGATGAATGCAAATAAATAAATAAATACATAAATAAAGATTGAGCAAAATGAAGTATTATCACCCATTCCAACTGTAACCATCCTTAGCGTGAAGATGTATAACTTTGGGGGACAGACAAATGACAGTGTCCTCCTATTCCCAGATTGTTGCTCTGTTAAGAGTCTCTGGCCTGCCTAGGGGCAGCATCAACACTTGGCTGGGGACAGCCATGGGATTTGGCATCTCTTTGGTACGAAACGGGATGCGGAATTCGGGCTGCATTGCCGAGACTCTGCCTGTTCCTTCAGTTCGCTCGGGGAAATACATGTAGCTTTAAATTTTGCATTTTTAAAAAGTCAGATGAAGGCTTAAAATAAGCAGCAAGTGTTTCGTGTTAGATCCAGATGTCATCTCAAGCAAGAAACAAAAATGCTTTGATTTTTGAAAAATAACCTTTGACGCCTAAAGAGGCTCTAATAAGTGCTTTTGTTCCAGGATCTTAAAAAATGACTTTCTGTGCAGATGAGAGAGGCAGCCCGAGGAGACCGATGTCCTTCGCTTATTTGCACAAGGACTGAGGCAGCAGCAGTGCCCTGCCCGGGTCCCCTCTCCTTTCTTCACAATGACACATTCACCCTGCTGCACACATCAACCGTTTATGGCAAAGGGACAAAGTTGGGGCCTTGCAGAGAGGAACAGGGTCTCTACGGTCCTTTTTTATGCGTGGCCTTGTCAAGGTGCTAATTGGTGCCAGTTTCACTGGTGTTAAGGGGGGGAATCTGTTAGCAGGAGGACTTTGAAGTCAAAAGTCACCGCACCTTGGTTCCCTAGAATTTTCATAAGAGAAGCCTTATGGGCCAATTCCGCCGTAACCTGATGTTGGTCTATGAAGTGTAATTTCTTCTAAGGAGAAGCTCCGGCTGTGCTGGGGTACACTTTGTACCTAGAGAACCGAACCAGATACGGTATCCTAACACACGACTCAGTGTGTCTCGGAGAAAACTAAGCAAAGATTCTTTTTTCTCTTGAGAAAGAAGGTTTCGATCCTCGAGAGATCTCTTTCGCCAGAGTGGCAGGTAATGGCATTTTTTACAGACAGATGTTGTTATTTTTAAATGCGCTCATGGTACTGGTGTTTGTTCAGTGTTTCTCTCGAAGGAATGCAGAGTACTTTGCACTCATTTTCCACATAATTTCTTAAGATCGTTTCCTGATCATATTGAAATCTTGACTATAAATTCTTCATTCAGTGTTTCTCGCTGGGTTTATCTGCAATTTCTGCCGTTAACCCCATTTTGTACTGCTCTCTGCATTTCCAGGACTATAGACTCACACTATTTCCGATGTCCTGGACAAGCACCGGCAATTTTTACTGTCAGCGTCTTGGGTTTCTCTCTATTTACTGTTTGTCGTTGCTCTTTCAAACGTTTCCATTTATAATATTTTCACCATACTTCTTCCCATGTAAAAGAGGGATTACCTGAAACATACCTGCAGAAATATTTCCTTATTCATTTAACTTTAGATCTGGTTTTTAAAAACTCATTTCTGACCCACATTGCCCCATAAAGAATTTGAAGTAACTATCTAATTTTTTTTTAACATGAACCCTGCTTATTGGCACTGGGAATTTCATATTCATAGTATGAAAAAATCATAGTATGAAAAAATAGATTTTATTTTCAGGAAAGTTCCTCTCTCTTTAGTCCTCAGGAGTTTGGTAAAACTCCTTGCAAAATTAAGAGGATAAAAAGACAAGCTGATCTTTTGTAGAAACAAATCAGACACTGCCTTCCCTATAGGAAAGAACCACCAGGGACCCCTTTTCATTTGGGCTCTACTCTGTAGGGAATGTAGGAGAGAAACCCTGCCCTGCAGAGATCATGGGATCATGTAATTATGGGGAAGGCACCTTAGAAAGCCATTCACTGATTTTTATGGATGTGGAAACTGAGACGCAGAGAGTTTTAGAAATTTGGCCATGGTCTCAGAAACACCTGAGTAGTTCTGTTTCTGGGACATGTTTAGAATTTAGTTTAGAGCATACGTCTCAAATCATTGTAGAAGGTAGCGAATCATGAAATAGCGAATGGTTTGGTTATTGCGGACAGTGGTGATCTGGTCATTGTTAACAGTTGGTGGTGCTGAGCAGAGGAAGCCCTAGTTTGTCTTCATGGTGTCCATGCCAGTATCAGGCTACCAACCTGGTGCCCTTGAAGAGGGAGCTGTGAGAGATGAACACAGTGCGCTTGGCTCTCGAGAGCGACAGAGATTGCCCAGGTGAAGTGAGTAGGCCTGGAAGGAGGAGGAGAACTGAGCTAGGCCATGTCACCCCTCCCCTTGGACCCTGCAGCTATGCAGGATGGGCTGAGGTTTTCCCACCCAGCAGGTGTTCCTTTGCTCTGCCCCTTTGCTCTCGCTCTTGCCTTGGTTATAAAGAACTCTTCACCTAATGAGGTATCACTTATATCGCAAGGCCTAGCTCAAAGCTAAGGGTCCCTGGAAGGCTTTTCCCTGACTCTTTTGGGAATAATCACTTCTGCTCTGAATGCCACAGTACTTTATTTATACCTTTTATTCATATAATTACCAGAGGCTAACTTGATATTATTGTCAGTAAATGGTATCTTTCCCCTCTAGACTATCCTTAGAGGACAGGGACTATGTCTTAACCCTCCCTGGTCAGAGCAGCAGTGCAGAGTCATGGGTAGAAGCCCACACTCTGGAGTCAGACTGCTCGGCATCCATCCCAACACTGCAGTCATTTTCTGAGAATCTTGGAAAAGGCACCAAATCCCTCCATAGGCATCTGTAAAATGAGACATTAAATGTGAGTCTCTATCACACAGCTTGCTGTGAAGATTAATGAGATTCCTAAATGTGTTTGGTGCCCAAAACATCTAGGTCCTCAATAATTGTACCTGGTATTCTTATATCTAGCAAATAGCCCAGTGCCTGGCACAAGATTGGTGCCTAATTATTGTTGGTTGAGTTGAATTGACATGAAGCAAAGATAGGATCTGACTAACGTGGTGGGAAGGGGTGTGCTGGAGGGGACCTATGTAAAAAAAAAAAAACTATTGTTGGGGAAATGCGGAATGGTATAATAATAAAAATCTATAGATTACAGACTTACAGGATCAGAACCCAGTTTTCCAGCTGTGGTATGATGAACACAGTGCAGGGTAGGATCATTGATGACCTCCCTTCACCCCATGTGCTAGACCAGTGGTTCTCAACCTGTGGGTCACAACGCTTTTGGGGGTCGAACGAGCCTATCACAGGGGTGCCTAAATACATCCTGCATATCAGATATTTACACTACAATTCATAACAGTAGCAAAATTACAGTTATGAAGTAACAACAAAAATAATTTTATGGTTGGGAGTCACCACAACATGAAGAACTGTATTAAAGGGTCACAGCATTAGAAAGGTTGAGAATCACTGTGCTAGACCCTGTAAGTCTATAAATACACCATTGGTTATTGCAATTGCTTCTGGAGACTGCTGTTGATCAAAATGTTTACTTTTAAATACCATGCAGTTACTTTTTCAACATCTAAATGCTAGACTTTAAGTGTAAATACTATTAAATTTCATTCCATTTGACTTGGTCCATCATTCTGGCTAATTCAGATCTTTTCCAAACTTGATTCTGCAATGCAGCCTTCTAGCTTGTCTAGTTTTGTGCTACCTGCAATATTGTGAGCATGACTTCTATTTTGTTTTCTAAAACGTTATGCAGGCCACTCTCTTCTAAAAGCAGAGTCTTCTGACATGTCATTCGAGAGAGACCACCTTCCATATTGGCCCTTTAACTCTTTTTAAATCTATCGAAGTATGCAATAATCCATGTTATATTTCATCTCGTTTGCAAGAGAGTGATGAGAAATTCTGCCAAAATGCTATGTCTGCAGCACTTTTTTTTTTTGGTACAGATATTTTTTTAAAAAAGGAAAATGCAGCTAGCTTGTTGCAATCTGTTTCTTATTAACCTATGTTAGCTTCTAATACCAACAACTTCCTTTTCCTTGAACAAAGGATTCATGATTGAAAACAGTGAAGTTAACTATATTAAGGTAGGCTAAGTTCAATGTATAGACCTTGAGTAGCAAAGGGAGAAGTATGGGCACCATCCTGAAAGCAGTGAGAGATTGTTGAAATTTTCAAATTGAGTTTATATGCTAAAGTTGTGTTTTAAGAAAGCCATCTGGTGGCAGCACCTGTGGCTCAGTGGGTAAGGCACCAGCCCCATATACTGAGGGTGGCAGGTTCAAACCAGCCCTGGCCAGCTAAAACAGGAGTGGCAACTGCAACAAAAAAATAGCTGGGTGTTGTGGCGGGCACCTGTATTCCCAGCTACTGGGGAGGCTGAAGCAAGAGACTCATTTCTGAAAAGTTGGAGGTTACTGTGAGCTATGACGCCACAGCACTCTACCGAGGGCAACAAAATGAGACTCTGTCTCAAAAAAAAAAAAAAAAAGAAAAGAATAAAAGAAAGCCATCTGGTGACAGTGTCCGTGATAGACTCTGGGGTCTATTTCATGTGCGGTGTGAAGTTTCTTGCAATAATCTCAGAATGAACTACTAGACCACATTAGGCTAGTCTATTAGCAATAAAACCAGAAGAGAATAAATTTGGATTAAAAAAAAATCAAAAGAAGTGAAGATGATAGGAATGAAAACAATAAATAAAAGTGGGTATTTTAGAATTTCCCAACCTTCTTCACATTATTGAACACACAGAAAATAATACCAGTTTGGCCACTGGGGCAAATACATCTGCTTGGAGATGGAGGTGAGCCAGCAGCATGGGCCTGGGCCTCCCCTCTTCTAAACTCCATCTGCCCCCAACCACTGGCAAGAGGATATTCATAACTCCACATAGCTGGGATGTCATTTAGAAAGTTATGTTTTAGAAATGAGAGGTCTTGGCTCAGTATCTGTAGCTCAGCTGCTAGGGCGCCAGCCACATACATCAGAGCTGATGAGTTCAAATCTATCCTAAGCCTGCCAAAAAACAATGACAACTACAAACAAAAAACAGCCAGACATTGTAGTAGGTGCCTATAGTTCCAGCTACTTGGGAGGCTGAGGCAAGAGAATCACTTAAGCCCAAGAGTTGCAGGTTGCTGTGAGCTGTGATGCCATAGCACTCAACCAAGGATGACATAGTGAGACTCTGTCTCAAAAAACAAAAAAAGAAAAGAAAAGAAAAAAGAAATAGTAGTCTTAGCAACAAGAGGAAAAACAAACTTGTACCAAAATCCTTACAGAAAAAACTGTCTATAAATGAAAGAAAATGTTCGGTCCAGTGCATAATTTTGAACACAGAACCAAAATATCATTTATATATTTGGAAGAATACCAACCACCAGCAGCCAAGGAAGGGCTACATGGTGCCAAATAAGATAGGCCAGGATGCCACAGCCTTCCCCAGGTCATAGTGATGAGTGGTGCAATAAAACAATGGCAGTGTCGCCACACATCACTGGCCAAAAAACCAAAGAAAGGGAGTTTGAGTTTTGCATTAATATGGAAGTCCAAGCTTATTTGCTTGCCAATTTATGAAGTGCTGCTGACTTGTGGCTTCTTATTGATTTCTGCAATTAATAAATGAAGAGGTTTTCTATTCCTGGTGCCTCACCTTTTCTACTGATTTGCTGCATGGAGGAAATCATAGGTTGAGAAAATGCAGGAGCTTGCTGTCCATAATACCTTGACATAATTGAAGATGTTTAATTATAGAAAATTTAAAAGTGTTCTCTCTTCCTCCATTATACTCAATGGCAGAGAGAGAATAAGAACCCACCAATAAGGTCGTGTTGATTCTGTTATAAAAATAAGAACGAACTGCTCTTCTGAAAGCTAATGGAACCTATGTATTTCTCCGGGTGGTTGGCAGTAATCCAGCATGTGCCTAGCTCAAGGTACCCACCCTTCACATTGGAGTCTGTGTGGGAGATGCTCCTGGGTGCTGGGGTACCCCGCCGATGTGGCCATATGTGGTAGCTCACAGAGAGATCTATCCAGTTCATTCCCAGGCTTCCACCCAGCCTAGCAGGTGCACATCTTTCACAGTATGGATTCATCTCCCACCCAACCACACTCCCTTCCCAGATCAACTGTGTCAATACTGTTTAATCCTGACTTGCTATTTCATTCTGATTCAGATCCACCTAGCTCTCCCCTCAGCTCCCCACTAGACCTCTGTTCCATCCAAAACACATCTTTCTGGCTCATTTGCTCCCATCATTCTGTTGACCTTTCCAAAGCTATTTGCTGCTCTCATCATCATGCTCCCTGCTACAGTTAAGTAGAAAAAAACCAACAGCCACACATAACACAGGAAACTTGGGCATCCTCACGGCACTTGGTGCAGCTTGAGTTTAGCACTTACCACACAGCTCTGCAAACGTTAGTTGACATTTCTGACTCCTTCACTCAGTGTGAGCTTGCTGAAGGGCAGAACGATGCTTCTTTGAGGTACGGGGCTTAGCAGGGTGCCCACACATCGTTGGTCCTCATGGAATGTTGGTAAGTGGGTGAACCAATGAATGTGGTGCATTTCTTAGATTTGGACACAATAGTTTCATTTGGGGCCTGTGGTTTAAAAAATATTCCTCTCTCTATTACACATGATGCCTATGCTGCTGGCCTTTGTTTGACAGCTTTCTGGTCAGATGCAGTCGATGCGGGGATTGGCTGTTATGTTGTGGTCAGTGATTTCTGAGTCACGTGTTCATTCTTGTGCAGGTGGGAAAGTGGAAAGACAAGTCCCTGCAGATGAAGTACTATGTGTGGCCCCGAATGTGTCCTGAGACCGAAGAGCAGGAGGATGATCACCTGAGCATTGTGACCCTGGAAGAGGCACCGTTCGTCATTGTAGAGAGTGTGGACCCTCTGAGTGGAACCTGCATGAGGAACACGGTCCCCTGCCAAAAACGCATAGTGACTGAGTATGGCACCTCCCCAGTGGCTCCGGGTGACATGGGAGAATCAGATTTGATGTGCCTGGCTTGCCTGGGACCTGAGGCAGAAAATAAATTAGGCATCATCTCTAGTTTCCAGTTGCTATTGAGCTATGGAATTACGGGCGGCCCTGTGGTCTGCTGTCCGGCTCTGTGCAGATCATGACCTGGGGAAAAAACTGCTATCTTCCTGTACTAAAGTGCCTTCGGCCTTGCCTGGCCTCAATGACTAGGATGTCATGTTTATGCAGATTTACGTTAATTTTAGTTATTGAAATATGTTTTTTCAGGCCATCATGTCCTGAAATTTTGAAATGTAGAACCACTTCGGGAAATAGATAAAACTAATCCATACTATTAAGGTCAAGAGAATGGTACTTCTTATTGGGCACTGCCTAAAAGGGGGAGAAGAGGCCTCTCCAATGCTGAAACTTTTCTGCATCTGGATTCGGGTGCTGGTTAAAAGGGTAAATCCAGTGTGAGAAAATTCATCCAACTGAACCCTTCAGATATATACCCTTTTGGGATGTATATTATACCTCAAAGGAGCATTAAAAATTGTGAGAAAACATGGCTCGATGTGATGAGATAAAGAGAATATTGAAGTTCTATACTCTGATTTATTTTCTCACTTAGGTATAAATTGGGCTGAGCTGTGAAGGGGACCTGCTTTGGGTTTAGTGTGTTAATGACAAAGGGTAATATTTTACCTCTTGTACAAAGCCTTTTTTCCTGTTTTTTTTTTTATTTCTTTAATTCACTAGGAATAAAACAGATGAGGAGCCAGGTTACATCAAAAAATGCTGCAAGGGGTTCTGTATCGACATCCTTAAGAAAATTTCTAAATCTGTGAAGTTCACCTATGACCTTTACCTGGTTACCAATGGCAAGCACGGGAAGAAGATCAATGGGACCTGGAATGGGATGATTGGAGAGGTAAGTGTCAAGAATTAAGGGCCACATAGTATTCCATGGTATACATGTACCACAATTTATTAATCCATTCGTGGGTTGATGGGCATTTGGGCTTCTTCCACGATTTAGCAATTGTGAATTGGGCTGCAATAAACATTCGGGTACATATATCTTTATTATGATGTGATTAAAATTATTTAAAAAAATATGGAGTTGAAAACTACAGTAATTGAATTGAAATACTTAGAATTTTCCTGACCAAAAAAAAAGGAAAATTGAGCAAAGTTAACTGAGATCATCCAGGTGGAAAAAGAGAAAAAAAACAAGTGAAAACATTTACCCAGCATCAAGAACAGATGGGACAACATAAAACACAAATATATCAAGAACAGATGGGACAAAATAAAACACAAATATTTACACAGAGGAAATTCCAGAAGAAGAGAAAAGGGCAGGAACAGAAATAAGAATGTCCCCAAACATAGTAAATTTGATGACAAATATTAAACTCTACATTCAGAAAACTAAATACATTGTTTTTACATTAAATTCCTAGATATAAATATGTAGACACTTAATAGACAATCTGTCAAAAGTGATAGACAAACAAAAAAATCTTGAAAATAAGAAGAAAGAGACTAATCTCAGTTATCATGTACTTGTCATGATAACTTGTCAATGAGATCGATAGCTTTTTTCTCACCAGAAAACAAGAAGGCTAGTAGGTGGATGACAGAGTCAAAGTGATGAAAGAAAAGTACTGTCAAAAATTCTACCTCAATCAAACCTATAGTGTAAAAAATGTGGATATATTAAGATATTCTCAGATAAACAAAAACTGCAAGTATTATTTGCAAGAACATCTATGCTAAACAAAATGCTAAAGGGAGTCCTTAAGACTGACGTTAAAAAACACCAGACAGGAACTTGAATGTACCTGAGGAAATAAAGGCAACTACATTGGTAAATACATAAAAGAATATAAATATGTTTGGGGATGTAACTATTTTATTCATGTATCAGATTTTAAAAGAATAGCATAAACTAACAGTTATTTAAAAACTTCTTAATGAGTTTATAGTATACTAATATGTAAATTATATAAAAAATGGATGAGTTTAGGAAAAGAACTATATAGGATTCAGTGCTTATATATTATTAAAATTAAATTGGCATTAATATGAACTAAATTATAATCCCCACGGAAACCACCACAAAAAAATGACAAATTAAAATGACACTCTAAAAATTTACTAACATAAAGAAGTTAGCAATGGAAAAACATAGAGACAAAATAGACAGAGTATATAGCAAATTACTTTTTATAAAGGTAGACAAGATTGACAACTCAAAGCTAGGGCTGCTAGGGCTTACCAAGAAAAAGGCAGAGAAGACTGGAAACACTAAATTTGGAAGAGAAAGCTATGATATTACTACAAACTTACAGAAATAAAAAAAAAATACTATATAAATATTTGTCATCAAATTAGATGGCTTATACAAAATAGATAAATTCCTATAAGATAAAACTATAAACACTCATGAAGACATGGACTATATGGATACATGTACAGAAGTTGAGAGATTAAATTATAAACAAACTAAAAATATTCTAATAATGAGAATCCCAGGCCTGCTGGTGAATTAAAAAATATATTATAATTCCACTCTTTCATGAACATTTTTTGAAAAGAATAATATTATATATATTCAATACTAAAAATATAAAAGCACTTTTTTTAATTTATAAAGGTCATCTATGAAAATCTCACAACAAACATCATAGCTAATGAGAAAAGACCAAACAATTTCCCCCTAAGAATAGCACAAATAAAGGATATTTTCTCTTTATCATTTCTAGTCTGCTTATACTAGAAGTTCCAGCGAAGGAAATGAGTATCAGATTAGAAAGTAAGAAATTTTTTTTTATGTATATAGTATACAGAAATGTCGGAGGATATTACACTTCAAAAAAAAGTTAAAATCAATATAGGAGTTTAGCAAGACTATGAATGATCAAAATGAAATTGAGAAAACAAATCCATTTAAGAGCATCAGAAGTAATAAAATAACTAAAAATAAATTTATCAAAAGAATTAGAAAACTTATAGATGGAAAATTGAAAAACATCTTTGAAAAAAAAGCAGAAATATCTAAGTAAATGTAAAGGCATCTCACATTTGTGGATCAGATTTGTGTTAAGGTGTCAATGAACCACCCCAGATTGACTGTGCACTCACTCTCAAAGTCCACTTGAGTTTTCTGGAGAAATTAACAAGCTTGCTTTAAAATTCATATGGAAATTAAAGACACCCCCCAAAGTCACAATAATCTTGAAAGGGAATTAAGTTGGAAGACTTACGTTACATTTTAAAGCTCATTACAAATTGCATTATTTAAGACAACATCTTTTGATAAACAATCTTGAAAAAATTGCAATTCAAATGACATTAAAAGAAAATACAAACATACTGACTGACAATTTGTAAAAATATAATGAAAAATGAAATGTATTAAACAATATACAAATATACAAAAAAACCCAAATTATTAATTCTGAAAATTATCTATTACATGAATCTTGAAAAATATTTTGGAAATATATTGGATTCTCAAAAGAATGTAATAAGTTATTGATTAAAAGATACAGGGAAAATTTGAAAAGCTTTCCCAGAGTGCACAAGACAAAGCTAAAAATTAACAGAGAAAAGATGCAAATATTATCTACGGAGGCTGAAAACTGATGATTTATTTATGTATTTATTTATTACTTTTTAAATATGGAACGCTTCACAAATTTGCATGTCATCCTTGCGTAGGGGCCATGCTAATCTTCTCTGCATCATTCCAATTTTAGTGTTTGTGCTGCCGAAGTGAGCACCAAACTGCTGATTTAAAATGAAGATTATTGATGATTACCTACACAACAAAACAAATAGGGTAGAAATAATGAGCACAAATATAGGGTGAACTGTCTTTTGGACCAAAAGATGATAAAATATCTCAGATTGCATGTGAAGCCCCCACACTGTACCCCATGGTTGAACTAATGTACACAGCTATGATTCAATAAAAAAAAAAAAAAAAAAAAAGATTTGCATTGCATGTGTGGTGAAGAAGCTCACTATGGGCTGTGCACATTACTCTGCAGAGCCTACCTACATATGTATATGTAAACAAATGGGGTTGAAGGAGAAACCTCATCCCATAAAATGTCAAAAGCAAAATCAAAATAAAGATCAGATCATCTTTATACTAACAATTATAAAGAAGGTAATGACCCTCACATTTTGTGTTGATACTTAAAATGATACAAGAAAAATACAAAGTAACAGCAGCATCAGTAATTTTAGTAATAAGTAATATTTTTGTATAATCACCACATGCCAAGAACAACGTTAAGCACTTTGCGTTCAGTATTCATATTATTTCATTTAATTTAATGAAGATGAGTGAAGCTTTTTTATTACCCGTAGTTTGACAAGTGTGTTAGTATTACTATTCCTGGGGAACAAATTGCAACAAACTCAGTGGTTTTAAACAACATGTACTTTTAAGAACAGAATTCTGAGCAGTTCTCTCCTCAAGGTCAGGTACAAGGTGGCAGTCTGAACTGTAGTCTCATCTGAGGCTCAGGGTCCTCTTCAAGGAGATGATGTCTTTGAAGCTGTAGAACTCACAGAGGCCAAGTCTTGAAGGTCAGCAGGAGAACTTCATTATTCTTTTTTTTTTTTTTTAATTTTCATTATTTTTGTTTTGTTAGTTTTTCCTAGTTTCTAACTATTATAGGGATACAGGTTATGTGAATTGCTTTTGGGTAGCTAGAGGGAAATTGGTTATGGGAATTGCTTTTGTGTAGTTTGAAACAAAATTATAAGTGTGCCCTTCACCCAGATATTGTGCATTGTACCTGTTAGGTATGAGTTTATCCCCTGTCCTGATCCCTCCCATCTGCTTGCTTTCTGTTGAGTTTTACTACCAAATATGAAATGGGTGTTGATCAATTAGTTCCAGTGTAATAGTGAGTACATGTGGTGTTTCATTTCCATCCTTGTGAAACTTTGCTTGAAAGAATAGTTTCCAGGGAGCAGGACAAAATGTTGGACTAGAGACATCTTCTTAGATGCCACTAGTAGTAAGACCGGGGAGAGAGAACTCCAGCAAACTCTGGCTCAGGTGTCCTGCCCAGAAACATCACTCGGGTAGCACAATGAAACAGCAGGGGACTCCAGGAGCCAAGGAAGAGATCAGAAACAGTAAAAAACTGGCACAAAAGGCAAGTGACTAGGTGCAGTCAAAGACTGGCTGGCCATCTTTGGCAAAGGGCTGGAGACAGGGAAATTCTATTCTATAGTATTTTTCAGATTTGTGTGCTCACAGGAGCTGCCTTGGAGGGCTTAAGCAAGTGAATGAACTTGACTGGCACCTACCTGGCTGCCACAATTGAACCACTGGGTGGGGTGGAATTCATATTAGTTCTGCTGCTAGCAAAGAGTCACCATTGTGGGAGGGCCACCCAGGAGGAGCAGCCTATAGGGTCTCAGCACCTGGCCCACTCTGGTGCACCTGCTGAACTTGTTGGCCAGCCACCCTTTGGCAAGTTGGGTGGTTCCTACGCCCTTGAGAAAGCCAATTTGTGGTCTAAGGATCACTATTTGGAAAGTGGGAGCTTGTCTCCTAAGAAGTCTGATGATAGCATCAGTCTCCCAACCCTGTGGGAACGGAATGTTAGTGAAGTAAACAAGCCCTGATTGAGGGCAAATAGACAGGAAGATGGGAAAGGTCTCCTGAGCAACTAGACAATGGCTTCTGACCCTATCCTATACAGCAGAATCATCATGCTTGTTTTGTTTCTCAACCCCAGAGTACCACCTGGTGTCCAGGAAATGTATTGCATTATATGGTTTTTTTCTCTTTATTCCTATAGTCCTGGAGGACCGCTGATGTCCAGGAAATATATATCATTATAAGCTTAAAAAAAAATTTTCCCTAGTTTTTATATTGTTGTTATTGTTTTGTTGTATTCCCATTTTTCATTTTTACTTTTTTTTTTAGTATCAATTACTCCATTTTTGGCTATAGTCTTTGTGCCCCTTTTATTCTTTCTTTCTTTTATATATTTTTTCCATTTTCTTTATTTTGTAGAGATTTTTTTCTACTTTGTTCATCTTTCTGCCATAAATTTTTCAAGTAATTATGATATCCTTTATTTTTATGTTTTATATAATTTTATTTTTAATTTTCTTTATTTTTATTGCTTTTCCTTCTTTCTGGTCTGTTTTATTCTATTTCATTCTATATTCTATTTATGGAACATATTCTCACTCTGAAGACAGGGTTGGGGTGTCATGTCATTGGCCTGACTCAAGGAGACTTTGAGCCCATGGTCTAGGGCAGGGGTCCTAAAACTATGGCCCACAGGCCACCTGAGTTGGTGTGAACTTTATTTGCTCCCATTTTGTATTTTTACTTCAAAATAAGATATGTGAAGTGTGCATAGGAATTTGTTCATAGTTTTTTTTTTTTTAACTATAGTCTCGCCCTCCAACTGTCTGAGGGACAGTGAATTAGTCCCCAATTTTAAAAGTTTGAGAACACCTGGTCTAGGGTATCCTTTCTTTGGCCTGTCAAAAGATGCTATTAGTAGACTCAACATACTATAGTTTTTTTCTTTCATATTTAAGGAGGTGGGTCTTGTTTTTTTCTAAGGAAGGTAAGGAGCTCCTGACCTAGAGGGACTCAACCAGCCCATCCCCCCCAGAGGCTGGGATTTGTGAGTATGAGCCCAAACACCCTGCCAAATACAATTATTACTCCTGTCTTTCTCGGCTCTCCTTCAATTTTTATCTTTTATCCTTTTTCCCTCTTTTCCTTTTTTTTCCCTTCTCACTCTTTACTCTTATCTTCCTATTGGCCTTATACCAAAAGGCCACTTCAATAACTATGCACAGAGACAAGATAATTTAAAGAAAAGGAGGAAATGAGAGGGAAAAGTAGGGAATGGAGGTGAAAATGAAGAAATCACATGTGAGTTGAAATCAGCAGATAAAAATCTGGCAACATGAAAAACCGGAAGATGGGAGTAGCTGAGGCAGCTACAACAGAAGATCCTAGTTATAAAGAAATTATGTAAATAACAGAAAGGGAATATAAAGTATGGATGGCAAAAACAATTGCTGAAAAAGTGGAAAATCAACAAAAGAAATCCAAAAACTGACCCTCCCAAAATGAATAAAAGACATGATGAAATCAAGAAGGCTATAGAGGAGCTTACGGAATCAAAGGAGTCAATCAGGGTACTTAATTTATCAATAACAGATTAGACCATGGAGAATAAAGAATCTCAGATCTAGAAGATTAGGCTCTTGTGTTAATCTAGACAATTAAAGAGACAAAAAAGAGGAAACAGCAGAGCAATCATTTAGAGCAGTGGTTCTCAACCTTCCTAATGTCACAACACTTTAATACAGTTCCTTATGTTGTGGTGACCCCCAACCATAAAATTACTTTTGTTGCTACTTCATAACTGTAATTTTGCTACTGTTATGAATCATAAGGTAAATATCTAATATGCAGGATGTATTTAAGCAACCCTATAAGGGTAGTTTGACCCCCAAAGGAGTTGAGACCCGTAGGTTGAAAACCGCTGACTTAGAGAATTGTGGGACTTCATGAAGCCTTCGAACATGAATTATAGGTATCCAAGAGGGGTAAGAAAGATCAAAGGAATGGAAGCTCTCTTGGAGGATTTCCTAAATAAAAATTTCCCAAATATCACCAAAAACTCCAATATACTCCTTTTAAAGGGATATTGAATCTTAATTCATCTCAACAAAAACAGAGCATCTCTAAGACACATTGTAATGAAAGTGGGCCAGGTCAAAATGAGAGAGAAAATTTTGAAAGCAGCCAGGAACAAGTAAGTACCCATTGACCCTCAGGGGGAAATTTATCACGTTGAGAGTGGACTTTACAACTTAAAACTTTTCCAGTCAGAAAAGTGGTCATTTACCTTTAACCTTCTTAAACAAAACATTTTTCAGCCCTGAATTCTACATCACACAAAGACATGGAAACTAAACAGCCTTATGCTTAATATGACAGTTGGTTCAAGGAGGAGATAAAAGGGGCAATTATTAAATTTCCTGAACATAATAACATTGAAGCCACAAGCTACCTAAACATGTGGGATACAGCAAAAGCAGTCCAAAGAGGGAAATTTTATCACATTAGATGTCTATATCCAAAAAACAGAAAGAGAACACATCAACAACAAATGAAGCATCTCAAGGAAATGGAAAAGAAAGATCAATATATTCCCAAACCTAACAGAGGAAATAACCAATAGTAAATCCAAAATAAATGAAATGGAAAATAAATGAATCATTCAAAAAAATTAAGGAGACAAAAATTTAGTTCTTCAAAAAGATAAACAAAATTTATAAACTTTTGGCTAGATTTACTAGAAACAGAAATGTAAAATCTCTCATAACCTCAATCAGAAACAAAAGGGAGAAATAACAACAGATAACACAGAGATACAAGAGATTATTTGTGACTACTGTTAGAAACTCTATGCACAGATATTTGACAATGTGGAGGAAATGGACCAATACCTGGAATCACACCATATCCCTTGACTAAACCAAGAAGAAATACATCTCTTAAACAGACAAATATCAAGCACTGAGATTGCAGAAACAATAAAAACCTTCCCAGAACAACAAAAAATGCCCAGGACCAGAATGCTTCACACCAGAATTACATAATGCCTTCAAAATAGCTTTTACCTATACTGCAGAACCTATTCCCAAATATTGAGAAGGAAGGAACCTTCCGCAACACATTCTAAGAACCAAACATCACCTGGATCCACAAACCAGGAAGTTTCACTAGTGAATACCAATGCAAAAATACTCAACAAAGATATTAGCTAATAGATTTTAGCTACAAATTAAATATATATATATACATCATGATCAAGTAGGCTTTATCCTAGGGATGCAAGGTTGGTTTAACGTATGCAAATCTATAATTGTAATTTACCATATAAATTGAAAAAACAAACAAACAAACAAACACCATATGATCCTTTTAATATATACAGAAAAAGCATTTGACAAAATTCACCATCCTTTTCTTATAAAAAATGTTTAAGAAAATAGGCATGGATGACACATTTCTTAAACTGATTGAAGCTGTCTATGACGTTATGATTCTAATATCATACTGAATAAAGTAAAAGTGACTGCTTTTCCACTTAGAACAGGAATGAGACAAGAATGTCCACTATTATTCAACATAGTTCCGGAAGTTTTAGCCAATGCGATAAGGCAAGAGAACAATATAAAGGGCATCCAAATGGAGACAGAGGAGGTCAAACTCTTGCTCTTTGCTAATGATATGATCTTATACTTAGAGAACCCAAGACTCAACCTCAGGAATCCTGGAATTGACCAAGATTGGTCTCAGGACAAAAAAAAAATCAATGTCCACAAATGAGTAGCCTTTGTATACACCAATAACAGCCAACTTGAGAAGCAAACCAAGGAAACAATTCCCCTCCCAGTACCTACAAAGAAAATGAAATACCTAGGGATATACATAACAAAAGATGTGAAGGATCTCTACAAAGAGAATTATTAAACCCTAAGAAAAGAAATAGCAGAAGACATTAACAAATGGAAGAAAATACTATGTTCTTGGCTTGGAAGAAAAAGCATTGTTAAAATGTCTATACTTCCCAAAGCAATCTACATATTTAATGCAATCCACTTTAAAACATTAACATCATATTTTGATGAACTGGAAAAAACAGTACTTCATTTTGTATAGAACCAGAAAAAAAACCCATATAGCCAAAGCAATTCTTAGTAACAAAAACAAAGCCAGAAGCTTCATTCTACAAAACTTCAGGTTATCTTACAAGTCCACAGTGATCAAAACAGCATGGTATTGGCACAATAACAGAGACACAGACATGTGGAACAGAATAGAAAACTAAAATATGAAAGCAGTCTGTAATTGCCATCTGATCTTTGATAAACCAAAAAAAAAGTGTAAACTGGGGGAAAGAATCCCTATTCAATAAATGGTGCTGGGAAAATTGGATAACCACATGTAAAATACTGTACCTGGACACTCACCATTCACTACTTACAAAAATGACTCAAGACATAGTGAGTGAGGCTTCAGTTATTTCAGACCACTTCCTCTGACCCATCTAGATAACAAGCAAAGCAAACAGGTCTCTCCTGTCCTGTGAGAATCCTTAATCTACAGAATTTACCAGCAAAATGAATAATTATTTTTTACAACAAGGGTTTTGGGTGGTTTATTTAGAAACATTAGTCACTGCAACACACATAGACTGATCTCTGAATTAGAATTCCATATCCACTTAAATGTGCAGTTGATTTAAGTATGATCACTTGGTTCAAGCTAAGTCTGCCAGAATTGTTATTATTTGTTTGACTGATTTGATGTGATGGGATGTGACATTTTTTTTTTTTTATCAGAGTGGTAGCAGGTGTAGGTGGAATTGTTGACATGGGAGCTGGGGAACAGGAACTCCTTGTGATTTATTAAACTGGAGCTTCTAGGAGCCACATCTATAATGATGAAAATCATATATCTGAAAAAGAAATCAGAAACAAAAGAAGTAGAAGATGACACAGATTGCTAGTGACATATTTGAATGTGGGATTCATTCTTACATGAAATCAGCACTGCTGTTTAGCCTTCACAGTATATAGGCCAATGAGGTCACGCTTATGGCCTAATCTAGTTTGAATGAGTGTCACTTGTAAGGTTACTGAATAATGCAGTGGTACAATATGTTTTGTTTTTCCTCTTATATATCTGGTTTGCATAGATTTTTTTGTAAGTAGGAAACATTCAATTTTCTTTTACATCGTCCCTAAGTCTTCAAAAAGTCATAAAGCCCTCCAAGTACTTTCTTTTCTCAGGAAAAAAATAATATGCCTTTTTAAAAATTTGGTGGTATATTATTTTAGTGAATACAAATTTAGGGACACTTTTTTATAGGTAAATCCTTTTTTTTTTTGGATCGGCTGGAATTGTAATCGGTTACAAGTCAAGTTTCACAACCTACAAAAGTCAAAAGTTTGAGCAAATGACAGTGGAGGTCTGATCTGCCTAAAATGATTGAAAAGAGTGATTTCACAATGACACGCATACATATTCATAAAGGAAGGCAAGTAGGACTGCAGATACAGTTTTCTTTTTCTTGGTGTTATATTAGTCAGATTTTAAAATAATTTAAAGTCTAGTGTCTCCAGAAGGTATTTTAAGACTTTAAGAAATACATTTGTTGGAGGACTAAACCAAACATTTTTCACATTTAAAATATTAAACATGTTGGGATTTACAATCTTAGGAGACTACTTTTATTCTCCATTTCAAATTTAGGAAAGATAAAAAAAAATATGGAACTCTCAAAATGTTAGTGATACAGATAACTACAAAATTTGTTGTGCTGTTCTGTCTTCAGATTTCTTACTTTACACCTCCAATAGCCAATCATGTTTTCCCATAGAACAGAAAAATTGTTCAAATTTTTTCTTTTTTTTAGACAGTCTCACTCTGTCACCCTGGATAGAGTCACATAGTGTCATAGCTCATGTAACCTCAGACAAGAAAAAAAGATATTTCTTTTAAAACCATTTTTTCCCCTTGGGAGGAAAAAGGTTATCTTTTATAAAAGGATCTATAAAATCTCAACAGAGAAAAGAATCATACTAAAAGAGACTCTCTGTTTCTCTCTACACTCCCCCTTTCCCATTCATCCAGTCATTATGAGACACAATAAAATGCATGAACATTCTTAAATTACAAAATGATTGTTGCAAGAAAAATAAAGCAGGACACCTTTAGTGAAACAGTCATCACTACGATGACTATATGTGTGATTGCTGTGTTTTCCATTTCCAAGCCATATTGTCATTTTTGGTTTTTCATACTATGGAACAACAGTTTTGACATGAGTTGAGTGGTAAAAATCTCAACTCATGACAAAACTGTTGTTCTTATAAATAAATAAATAAATAATAAACAAAAGAAGGAAAAGGAAAGAAAATGACAGGAAATGAATAGGAAGGACAAGAAGAGTGGAGAGAATGCTGCTCAAACTTTACTGTGAAAAACATTAGGCACAGAGGCAAGGTGGCAGGTAAGACTCAAGAGAGTCAAGTCTTTAATCACTTACTGCGATGGTAAAAGTATGAGGCTAACCCACAACACGATGCCACCTTACCCCTGTTAGAGTCACCATTAGTAAGAAGTCATGGCCAGATGCGGGGGTTCATGCCTGTTGTCCTAGCACTCCGGGAGGCCAAGGTGGGTGGATTGGCTGAGTTCATGAGTTCGAGACTAACTCGAGCCACAGTGAGACCCCATCTCCAAATGGCCGGGCTTTGTGGCAGCACCTGTGGTCCCAGCTACTTGGGAGGCTGAGGTAAGAGAATCACTTAAGCCCAAGAGTTTGAGGTTACTGTGAGCTGTGATGCCACGGCAGTCTACCAAGGGCAACAAAGTGAAACTCTGTCTCAAATAAAGAAAAAGGAAAAGTTAAAAAAAATAGGTAGAGGTAGTGAAAAGGGAACACTTTTATTTTATTATAGAGATAAAAATTTGTACAATCTTTATATATATCAGGATGGATATTTGTCAGAAAAATAAAAGTAGATCTACTATTTGATTCTGCAATCTCATGACTGGGTATCTACTCAGCGGAAAATAAATGTTTATATCAGAAGATAAACATACTTCTTTGTTTATCACAGCACAATTCCCAGTCATGGTAATAGAGATTACCTAAATCCCATCAACTAATGAGTGGATTAAGAATATGAGGTGTACACACACATACACCATGGATTACTACATAGTTACAGTAATGAATGAAATAATGGCTTTTACAGAAACTTTGATGGAATGGAGGCCATTATCCTAAGTGAAGTAACCCAGGAACTGAAAAATAAATGCCACAGTTTCCCGCTCATAAGTGGGAGCTAAACTTGGCTACATATAGGCCCATAGAGGGATATAATTATATTGAAAACTCAAAATAGGGAAAGGTGGGAGTGGGTGAGAAGTGATATATTATCTATGAGGTAAAATGGACACTATTTACATGATGGCTACACCATCATTCAACTTGTACCTATTTAAATAAACAAACAAACAAACAAACAAAAGGATGATAGCAAAGAATCTCTATAGTTGACCACCTTCCTAGATTGGCCACCTCCTTAAGCTGATCTAATTTTCACAGACCAGACATACCCCCCCATATGTATTAGTGCAGTAAGCCTAATGGTTTATGCTGACCACCTTGTCTGTTGGTCAGTTTGTTGCAGTCCCTTTGATGATCAACTTTCAGAGGCTCTGCTGTGTTCACATTTATTACCAATATAAATAAATAAATAGCATTTTTAAAAGAATCTATTTTGGGCCTTTCCTATGGAAATAGAGGCCATTTTGTTGTCTTTGGTGAGTGTATCTTGTTCTGTAAGCCCACATTGTGATCCTACGTTTTTCTCCCTCATTCATCTTCCTTTATGCTTGCCTTGCTTTGGGCTGTGTGGTCATTCTCATCCAAGAGTACCCCAAGAACTGAGGGCACAACTAACTGCCTGAAACCCAATTTTTTGGTGCTGTACTTCAGATTACTCTGCCTAGATAAACCTGGCTTGGAATATTTTGCCTAGACAAGCTATCTCATCTTTTCCGTAAAACTGCTCTGATACCAATGACTATTTTCCTAAGGCAGTTTGCCATGTTTTTTGGATCTTCTTGCCCCGAATCCAACACTTGGGAGGGTTCTTTACATTTATCTGAAAAGAAATTGTGTTCAAGTTTATGCTTTAAGCATAGGTGACTTTCAATTTATAAATTTACAATATATACATATATTCATATTTTCTGAGGCTAATGTTATATGCATATTCCCTACCATACTTGTGAATGGAAAATATTTATTTAAAGTTTGAACATGTAAAATTTTTCTTTGCAAATTTAAACCTAGTGTAATGAATTTTCTGAGAAGGAACAAAAGCAACTGGATACTTCTTAATGACAATACATCTTAATCCAGGGATGAAAATATTAGTATGTTTAGGAAACTTATTTGCTAGCATAATTTCAGGGATATAAATCTTCAGATATTATTTATGATATGTTGGCAACTAAAGATGATAAAGATAGTCAATATTTTTCATAAATATTTTCTAGTGATCTGATGATTTGGAAAATATGTATTATCTGGCCGGCATGGTGGCTAACACCTGTAATCCTGGGAGACCAAGGCAGGTGGATTGCTTGAGCTCCAGCAATTCAAGACCAGCCCGAGTGAGAATGAAACCACATCTCTATGAAAAATAGAAAAATTAGCTAGACGTGGTGGTGCGTACCTACAGTCCCAGCTACTTGGTGGGCTGAGACAAAAAGATTTTTCAAGCTCAAGTGTTTGAGGTTGCCATGAGCTATGAAGCCATAGCCCTCTATCCAGGTTGACAGTGAGATTGTCTCAAAAATATGTATATATGTATATATTGTCTTGAAGTAATTAGACTGTTCATATACATAAGAGTAATTCAGTTAAATATCCTTTGTAAATTATATAAATATTT
Organism: Arctocebus calabarensis; assembly: GCA_963573935.1. Taxonomy (NCBI): domain Eukaryota; kingdom Metazoa; phylum Chordata; class Mammalia; order Primates; family Lorisidae; genus Arctocebus; species Arctocebus calabarensis. The sequence goes on from CAUYON010031463.1 coordinate 58,056, forward strand.
TTTACCTTTAAATGAAGACTCCTATTATTGATATTTTGCAATAAACAAAATAATATTTCTTAACTTCAAATATCTACACATCTTCCACATTGCAATATGTGTGTACTCTCTTACATAGAAGTTAGGATTGTAAAGTGGGACGGTCACGTTAGAAACCTCCTGATCATGTCTACTAAAGCTGAAAAACACATAACCCTTATGATTTTGAAATTCTATTCCTAGTTACATGCCTGACAGAAATGTGTATGTATTTTCATCAAACACATGCATTAGAGGAATATTCATAGGAACTACATTCTTAGCAGTTTACAATACTTTCCAATGACCTTCTATGAATGGGCAAATTATTGACTATGCTACAATGATGTAACATATAACCATAGGAATGAAAAAAGGTGCTATATAAATAAATATACAGAAATTTATATCACAAAATTATGTACAAAATAATTCCAATAGTAGAGTTCTTACAGTGTTGTTCCATTTACGTGAATGTTAAATTCTATCTTTTTAATTTGATACTCTTGCAGGCAAGAGACTCAGAGTGCACAAGGGGGATCTGAGGACCTCAGGATGTCAACAAATTTTGATTTATAGATAGGAGTTCTGGTACAATAAGCATGTTCTTTTTGAAAATTCATTAAGCTGAATATTTATGATCTGTGCACTTTTGTACATGTATGTTGAGGGCCAAAATCATTTACTGAAAAATTATACATGTTACTTTTATAAATTAGCATGAAGGAAAAGTTAAAGAACAAACAAAATAACTTTATAGATGAAAATAGCTCAATTACATCAATTTTTTAATGTGCGAAAATGGGAAAGAGGCAAATAAAATCCATGCCCAATTTTCCCAACAACAAACAGAGTAGGTGTAGATATTTGGATTTGGATGGGTAAATCTTTGAAAATCCTGAAGTAAAATATCAGAAAATCATTTAATCTAATTGCTTTGGAGAAGTATTTTTCTCGTTTGTGAAACTACGCTACCAAAATCAGGAGCCAATAATAATTATATGGTCTTGGGTGGCACCTGTGACTCAGTGGGTAGGGCACTGGCCCCATATACCAAATGTAGCAGGTTCAAACCTGGCCCCAGCCAAACTGTAACAACTGCATTGTGGCGGGCACCTGTAGTCCCAGCTAATTCTCTTGCTTCAGCCCAAGAGCTGGAAGTTGCTGTGAGCTGTAACTCCTTGCACTCTACCGAGGGCAACAAAGTGAGACTCTTTCTCTAAAAAAAGAAAAAAAATTATGTGGTCTTACAGTAAGACTCTAAAGAGCACTTTGTGAATTAAAGTTCTATTTTTAGAAATTATTACAATTCTGAGAATATCAGTATTTCACTCACTATTCTATACTGAATAATAATTATCACTAGGTCTGTAATTAAATAAGTTCAAAAAAGTTCTTGGGAGTTAAGTGCTTTGGAGATTGTTATTGTGTAACTATGAAAACTGAATGAACATTTAGTTTGCCTGTGGACACATGATTATGTAGCCAACTGACAAAATGTTTAAATAGACGTTTATGATCGGTATACTTCTTGAGACTCTGTTTATACATTCACTTAGCATCTTACTGAGAAAGTGTAAAGAAAATTATGAAATCATGGCTTTTAATTCCTAAACTAAAGCATTGACCATATTTATTTTGAGTTTGTCTTTAAAAACATTTATCTCATGTTTACAGTACCTGGAATGGTTTAGGAAGTGGGTCAACAAAAAAAAGTTTTATTATGTCTAGTTACAAGGCCATTTGTACTAGAATCTTCTTGGCAAATTAATTCACAATTACCAAGATGTGGAATCAACCGAAGTGCCCATCAACTTGTGAATGGATTAATGAACTTCAGCCATAACAAAGATAATTTCACCATTTCTTGATTTTTATTTTCTGAAATTACTAACTGGGATAATATTTAAATAGCAATATACTAGACTATTTGGTATAGGTAGGTGCTATTTATATATTATCTCTGTATTGAGAGCCATTCTTGATTAAGAGTCTACTAAAATTAAACAAAAGAACTTCAGTCTAACTTCTTTGACTACTTTTTATTACCTACTATCATGTTCTGATTAAGGTAAACTTAATTGAAGTAATAGAAAATAGGACAGAGACCAAGTCATTAATTAAAGACTATGATCTCAATGTTCTTTATGCTCTAGCTATGGCCCAATGGGCCTGTCATTTAATGTCGCTGTTCCTTGGTTGCTTCAATTATAAATAAGAAAAATTCATTATTTGAGTTATGATAAGGAATTGATGAATTAATAGATAAAAATCCTTGAAATTGTGTGTGGTATATAGTGAAATCATCTAAAGTTAGTTAATATGGGTATTACTATTGCTGCTATTATTAGAATGCTTTCCATGTCTTTAAATCCTGAACTAAATCCTCACCTTTTTTTCTTCCAGTGGAGATTGGGCTAAGAGATTCATTGAGAAGGAATACAATCTGCTGGCTTACTGCCTGCAGTCCTTGGAAGCAGTGCTCAGATCTGCTAACACTAGCAAATCTAGCATGTGATTCCACAGATGGAATAGATCGCCAAAATCTGAGCTACTGAAAGAACACTTACAATGAAATGATGTATATGCCAAGAGGCTTCATTGTGGTATCTCAGCAGAAGGTGACAGTTGTCCAGCTCATTAGATGCCAGGTGAAAAAAAAAAAAACAAAACAACATCAACAAAATAAAACACCTTCCAAGATTCCACTTTCCATCCATTTTTATTTGCTTAAGCTATCCCCGTATACTGCCTACCTGGGTACTTAGGTATTATATAAACAGATAAACAGAAATTGACAAATAAAAATTATAATTCACTTATAGTGAATTAGCAATGTAGACAATAGTAAAAAAACAGAAAAAATTGAACTCTTGATCTTACTGACGTTAATTCACAACTGTAGGAAGAAATTTTAATAAAATGCATTGGAATATCCATTACCTGAAAACATCAAAAAAAGAAGATGTATAATGACAAGAAATGAAAGAGAGATGAGAGAGAAGTGAGAGAATGATATTTTAAAATATTTAATATAGGAAATGAGAAGGTCAAAATACCTAAAACCTGAAATAATAATTTCAGAAGATCCAATTAAGAAATATTTTTATGGCCAAATAGTATTTCAAGGTGTACTTGTACCACAGTGTATTAATCCATTCATGATTTGATGAATTGGATTGATTGCACATTTGGCAATTGTGAATTGAGCTGCAAAGGACATTCTAGTGCAAAAGTTTATAATTAGACATGAGAAAAAATGAAAATCTCAAGAATTATTCATGCTTTCAGTTTAAAGTACTATCATAAAAAAATTAATTTAAAAAAATCCCCACATATGGCTAAGCACCTGTAGCTCAATGGTTAGGATGTCGGCCACATACATTGAGGCAGGCAGGTTCAAACCTGGCTTGGGCCTGCTACACAACAATGACAACGCCAACAAAAATATAGTCGGGTTTTGTGGCGGGTGCCTGTAGTCCCAGCTACTTGGGAGGCTAACACAGGAGATTGGCTTAAGCCTGAGAGTTTTAGGTGATGTGAGCTGTTATTCCATGGATTTCTACCAAAGGCAACATAGTGAGAGTCTGTCTCCAAAAAAAAAAAAAATTCCCTATATATTTAGAATTAACACATACATGTTTTTGTTTTTCAAACATAAAAGTCTTAAAAAAATGAAATGCAAGAAAATTAAATAAAGTCAAATATGCTAAAATGAAAATTATATGGCAAAATAAGTATCACTTATCAGCCACTATTAGAATAAATAAGTATCAGAAATAGTCTTTAAAAGACATTAATGTTAAGATTGAAATAATGTAAAATCCATGATTAAAAAAATATAAGAATAAAATATTAGCTAATGATCTAAAAGGCAAACACAAACAAAGTAAAATAGCATAATGTCAAATTCAGAGTCAAGGTCTTAACTTAAGAAAGGCAAATTACTTAATTATAAAATATAAGCTCAGTATATAACATTCAGCAGTCAAGCACTCATTCACAAAAATAAAGACATTTAAGAAGAATTTCAAAAGGGGAAAGGGAGGGGAGGGGTGGGGGGAGGATGGGTAGAGGGAGGGCAATTAGTGGGAACACACCTACGGTGCATCTTAGCAGGGTACTGGCGAAACTTATTAAAGGTAGAGTATTAATGTCTTTATATAGTGAT
>CAUYON010031468.1:0-16258 GCA_963573935.1 Arctocebus calabarensis
GAATTATAGAACAGATCAATAAATCAAAAAGTTGGTTTTTTGAAAAGGTCAATAAGATAGATAAACCTTTGGCTAACTTAACCAAGAAAAAAAGAGTAAAATCCCTAATTTCTTCAGTCAGAAATGGTAATGACAAAATAACAAAGGACCCCTCAGAAATCCAAAAAATCCTCAATGAATACTACAAGAAACTGTACTCTCATAAATATGAAAATCTGAAGGAAATCAGCCAATACTTGGAAGCACGCCACCTACCAAGACTTACCAAGAACCAAGTGGAAATGTTAAACAGGCCTATATCACATTCTGAAATAGTATCAACAATACAAAATCTCCCTAAAAAGAAAAGCCCGGGACCAGATGGCTTCACGTCAGAATTCTACCAAACCTTTAAAGAGGAACTAGTGCCTCTATTACCAAACCTCTTCCAAAATATAGAAAAAGAAGGAATACTACCCAATGCATTCTATAAAGCAAATATCACCTTGATCCCTAAACCAGGGAACGACCCAACAAGAAAAGAAAATTATAGACCAATATCACTAATGAATATTGATGCAAAAATATTCAACAAGATCCTAGCAAACAGAATTCAGCAACACATCAAACAAATTATATACCACGACCAAGTGGGCTTTATCCCAGGATCTCAAGGATGGTTCAATATACGTAAATCTATTAATATAATTCAGCACATAATCAAATTAAAAAATAAAGACCATATGATTCTCTCCATTGATGCAGAAAAAGCTTTTGACAATATCCAGCATCCCTTCATGATTAAAACACTTAAAAAAAATGGTATAGAAGGGACTTATCTTAAACTATTAGAGGCCATCTACAGCAAACCCACAACCAATATCGTATTGAATGGAGTTAAATTGAAGTCATTTCCACTTAGATCAGGAACCAGGCAAGGTTGTCCATTATCTCCTTTGCTCTTCAACATTGTAACAGAAGTTTTTGCCATTGCTATTAGGGAAGAAAAGGTGATCAAGGGTATCCACATAGGGTTAGAAGAGATCAAACTTTCACTATTCGCAGATGATATGATTGTATATCTGGAAAACACCACGGACTCTACTACAAAACTTTTAGAAGTTATCAGGGAATACAGCAGCATCTCAGGCTACAAAATCTACACCCATAAATCTGTGGCCTTTATATACACCAACAATAGCCAAGCCGAAAAAAACAGTCAAGGACTCTATTCCTTTCACAGTAGTACCAAAGAAGATGAATTATTCTGGAGTTTACCTAACAAAGGATGTGAGAGATCTCTATAAAGAGAACTATGAAACTTTAAGAAAAGAAATAGCTGAAAATGTTAACAAATGGAAAAACATACCATGCTCATGGCTGGGAAGAATCAACATTGTTAAAACGTCTATACTACCCAAAGCAATATATAATTTTAATCAAATTCCTATTAAAGCTCCTTTGTCATATTTTAAAGATCTTGAAAAAATAATACTTCGTTTTATATGGAATCAGAGAAAACCTCGAATAGCCAACACATTACTCAGAAATAAAAACAAAGCAGGAGGAATCATGCTACCAGACCTGAGACTCTACTATAAATCGATAGTGATCAAAACAGCATGGTACTGGCACAAAAACAGAGAGGTAAATGTGTGGAACAGAATAGAGAACCAAGAGATGAATCTAGCTACTTACCATTACTTGATCTTTGACAAGCCAACTAAAAATATTCAATGGGGAAAAGACTCTCTATTTAACAAATGGTGCTGCGTGAACTGGCTAGCGACCTGTAAGAGGCTGAAACTGAACCCACACCTCTCACCATTAACTAAGATAAACTCTCACTGGATTAAGGACTTAAACTTAAGACATGAAACTATAAAAATTCTAGAATAAAGTGCAGGGAAAACTCTTGAAGGAATGGGCTTGGGTGAATTTTTTATGAGGAGGACTCCCCAGGCAATTGAAGCAGTATCAAAGATACACTACTGGGACCTGATCAAACTGAAAAGCTTCTGTACAGCCAAGAATATGATAAGTATAGCAAGCAGACTGCCCTCAAAAAGGGAGAAAATATTTGCAGATTATGCCTCTTACAAAGGGTTATTAACCAGAATCCACAGAGAACTCAAACGTACTAGCAAGAAAAGAACAAGTGATCCCATCTCAGGATAGACAAAGGACTTGAAGAGAAACTTCTCTAAAGAAGACAGGCATATGCCTACAGACACATGAAGAAATGCTCACCATCCTTAATCATCAGAGAAATGCAAATCAACATTACTTTGAGATATCACCTAACTCTAGTAAGATTGGCCCACATAACAAAATTCCAAAACCAGAGGTGCTGGCGTGGAGAAAAGGGAATACTTCTACACTGCTGGTGGGAATGCACACTAATACGTTCCTTTTGGAAGGATGTTTGGAGAGTACCTAGAGATCTAAAAATCAACCTGCCATTTGATCCTATAATTCCTATACTAGGTATATACCCAGAAGACCAAAAATCACATCATAACAAAGATATTTTACCAGATTGTTCATTGCTGCCCAATTCATAATTGCTAAGTCATGGAAGAAACGTAAGTGCCCATTGATCCATGAATGGATTAATAAATTGTAGTACATGCATACCATGGAATATTGTGCAGCCTTAAAGAAAGATGAAGACTTTACCTCTTTCATGTTTATATGGATGGAGCTAGAACATATTCTACTTAGCAAAGTATCTCATGAATGGAAGAAAAAGTATCCAGTGTACTCAGCCCACTATGAAGCTAATTTATAGCTGTCATATGAATGGTATAACCCAACTATAATACAAGAATATAGGGAAAGGGGCAAGGGTTGGGAGGGGTGAGGGGAGGGAGAGGCGGAGGGAGGGTATTTGGTGGGGCCACACCTATGGCACATCTTAGAAGGGTACAGGCGAACCTTGCTAAATGCAGAATACAAATGTCTTCATATAGTAACGGAGAAATTGCTGGAGGGCTATGTTAATCAGGTTGATAAAAATAGTTAAGATTGTATTTGAAGCCAGCACATTGTACCCCTTGATTACACTATTGTACACAGCTATGATTTAATGATAAAGATAATAAAAAAAGAATGTTGAAGCTTGAATTATAGCAATAAACAAACATTCATAAATTTCTTTCTAAATTTGGCAAGAGTGGAAGTGAAATCAGAGACATGTTAGTCCAAGTTTAGGGGGATAATGCCATGAAGAAAACAGCATTCTCTCTGAATGGACAGGAAGAATCACTGATGAAGAAAAGCCAGGGCAACAGGTAATGAACAGAACTGACAAAATCATTGCAAAAAATCACTGAATTGTGTGTCAAAATCGTCAGCTGACTGCGAGAAGCAAAGAAAGCCAAGTAAACATTGACAGAGAAACAGAAAACTCTTTACTAAAAATCTTGGCCATCAGCTCCTAGCTCTTGGATCATGACAATGCACCAGCTCACACAGCACTGTCTGCAAGGGAGCTTGAACCAGTAAACAAATAACTGTATTGGAATATTCTCCCCAATAATTTGATCTGGTCCCCAGTAACTTTTCTCTTTGCCTGAAAATAAATGAAATATTAAAAGAAAGTCATTTTGATGGCATTCAGGACAACAGACAAGTGCTCTAATGGCCATTCCAGATAAAGAGTCCCAAAATTGCTTTGATAAGTGTTAGGCAATGGCATTTGTGCAAGCATCCCAAAGGAAGTACTTTGAAAGTGACTATAGTGATGTTCAGCAATGAATTATGTGCCATTTTTCTGGGATAAATTCATGCTCTTATTAGTCCCATAGAAATACAATTTTTAGCACCATTTATCCTTGAAAAACTACCCTTGTCATTGGAATTGCCTTTACCCTTATATAAAAGATCATTTGACAGTAGTTGGGTGGACCATCTCTCTGTTTTATATGATGAGTCTATTCCTTTGCAGATTTCCCATTGTCATAATGCTATACCTTTATAATGAGTCTTGAAATTGGGTACTGATAGTCCTCCAACTTTTTTATTATTAAATATTGTGTCATGTAATTTTGGTCTTTTGCCTTTAGGTTTAATTTATTGGTATCAATAAAATAGCTTGCTCGGATTTCAACTGATATTGTATAGAATCTATACATTGAGATAGGAATAACTGGCATCTTAACAACACTGACTCTTCTAGTCCAAGAACAAAGAATATATCTCTATTTATTTATATTCTCTTTGATTTGCTCAACATAGATCCTATACATTTTTTTAGAGTTATATTTAATTATTTAATTTTTGTTGCGAATGTAATTTTTATTTTAAACTTTTAATGTCACGTAAAAATTGTTCATCACAGGTGGTTTTTATATATGAGCCTTGTATTCTGTGATCTTATTATAATTATATATTATTACTAGGCATTCATTTTGTCAATTTGGAGGGATATTCTACAAAGACAATCATGTTATTTGTGAGCATATAGTTTAATTTCTTCCATTCCAATTTGCATACCTTTCATTTATTTGTTGTTTTTACTAAGACATACAGTATGATGTTAAATAGAAATTATATTTAAATTAGGGGAAAAGCACCTACTTTTCACCATTAAGTGTTATGCTAACTGCTGCTTTATGTAGATTCTCTTTATCTACTTGAGGACATTCCCTACTATTTCTGGGTGGTGAGAATTTTTATCATGTTTGGGTGTTAAATTCTGTCAAATGTACTTTCTGATGTTGCCAAGTCAAGCTGCATTTTAGAAATTTGAGTAGATATTTTGTGAATATTTTATCTTGAGTTTTTGCAAAATATAGGATAAATCATCCTTTTATTTTTGATGACACTTCTGAGACATCTTAGAATTTTAAATGTATATTTTTACATGTAGAATCAATCTAGTTATGATTATACAATTGCTTTATTATAAAATATGGATCTATTATAACTTCATTGGGGGGTAAAATGGGCATATATCTGACAGTTGAATAGAAGATGTGTAAATTTTGTTTTTATTATTGGGTGGTACACCAATTCTTAAAAATTTTTAAATGTTGGAGTGGAATTAATCTCTTTAGTATTAACTGTACTTTGCACAAAAAACATGTAATTAATGAAATACTTTTTTTGGTTTTTTAAATCCAGTTATAATTCACACACATAGAATTCGTTTGTTTTAATTTTATCATTTAATGAATTTTAGAAAAATGTATGCAGTGTATGTGTACGACCCCCCCACCCCCCGCCAGTCGGGATACAGGTATTTCCTTCATCGAGAAAGTCCACTTCTGACATTGGTGCTCCATTTCTTCCCTCACGTTCTACCTGGGCAACCTCTGTTCTGCAGGCTGGTGCTGTTTTTTTGGTTTTACTGGTCCAGTTGCCTCTCACTGTCATGAGCAGCACTTTGGGTATCTTTCTAGCACAGTACAGCAGTCGGATGTGGACAGAGAAGAGGGCAAGCCCAGCACCAACACAGGTGGTGGAAACACAGAGGGGCATGTCCTCCTTCCCCTGGGTGTTACTTGGGTTCACCCGCTTGATTATGGCACTGGGAAGAGTGATCAATTGTTAAAATATATAACAATAGGCTTGTTTTTTAAGATTGGAAAATAATAAAGTTATTGGCTGTGTCCTGAATCCCTCGGTTTTTGTCTATCTGCTACTAAGAATGATCATAGGAGACAAAGCAAAAGCAGAAAAAGGCTGACAAAGTAGAATGAGGAAAATAATTTTATTACAAGTGAGGAAAAAAAAATGAAAGTACACTCCACAAGGCGGGAGCCGGCCTTTGCCCACTGGGACTCTGACCCAGCACACTCTTTGTCTCTGGATTTTATGTTTTTGTCTAGCGAGGGAGGGCCACACTACCCGGGTTGAGGGCCACTCTGACCTAGCTTCCTCCCGGGCCTACTGGACTCACTGTCTTTCTCCACTTGGCATCGTCATTTGTCCTTGGCCCAACACTGCCCTTCTTCTCATTCAAAAGTCCCTTATCCTTTTCTTATGCACTCAGCTCACTTGTCCCCTCTCCTCCTACTCAGAGCTAACTAACCTGCCTACTCTAAGAACAGCACTTCACATGTTGATTGAAATTGTCTAGTCGAGAGGAGAAAATGAAGAGAGAACCACAAGCACCGTGCGTGTGCTTGGGTGAGAAGAATGGGTGTGAAGGCCCTAGGGAAGGCATTGGTCTGTAAGAAGGAAGTTTACCCAGACTGCAAAGATATGAATTTAGGCATAAATTCAGACAGTTCAAATGTGTGATGGCAGAAGTTTGTATTACTTTTTTCTGAGGGGATACATTTATTAGTAATGACCTCAAAGCTGTAGGGTCAATACAGTATCAATTACCGAGTACCAGCAGAGAGAAGCTCTAAAATTTGAGAAGCTCAGGACATGAAAATCCTTGAGTATTGTGGCAGAGACAGTGCTAATGTGACCACATGTCAGATTATAAATGTTTAAGAAACGTAGGATAGTGTTGAAAATTGGATGCATGACTACTAGAAGTAGAGTTATATATGGAATAATTTGATATTACTAAATCCAAAGCTGATGTGTTCAGAAAGGGTGGCCTCAAGGCAGAAAACTAGTCAGGAGTGAATGTTTTGGGGAAATAGGGGGGTTTGGTCCTTACAGAAATCACCAGTGTTCTTGAACTCTCCTTACTGCTGGCCATGAGGCACTGGAGGTCAAGAATTGAAAGATCTTTCCAATAAACAGAATCTTTGAGTATCAACAAAGTAAATATTTGCAATATACTGTTAAATTTAATAATCCAAAGTAATGTTTAAAAATGGAAATTAAGCTTTGCCTAAACATTTCAAGGTTCTTTTATCTGAAATTTTACTTTTCAGTAGGAATTTAATGGTTGTCTCTGATACAATATTTGTAATAATTTTAAATATATTTTTATACTCAGAACAACTTTCATCTATAGTTTTAACATTATCAACGGGGCTTTTGGATGTACAATAGGTCTTGGTACGTAATTCCTTAAAATTTCTTGTAAGATGTGGATATTGTAGAAAAAGACACGCTTACTGCTGTGTTTTCATTTGGATCTGATTGAAATGCCTGAATTTAATTCTGCAACTCCTCAGGGTTCTTGGGGCCCTGACTCTTTACCCCGAATAAGCAAGTTTCACAGAATAGAGAAAGACTGAAGGCCCGATGAAGAACAAACCGTTTCTGTGACCTAACAGAGAATTTATGGAAGAGGATGTCTCACATTTCCTTGCCTCCCTTTGTTTCATTTTCTTCTTCTTCCCTTCACATTTTATCTTTCCCTCAGAGGAAGAAAGACTCAGCTTCTGCGGTTGTCTGTGGAAGGTCTGAGCTGCTGGCCTCGGACACCTTAATGGTTGTGGAAGAGAAAATGATCAGACCACACCAATCGTGAGCCTACAAACAACTGAATGAGAATTGCAGGACCACGTCTTTCCATAAATATTAATAAAAGTGGCTCTGATGTCACCTTGTGACCCCCAATAGTTGCATATAGAAGATATCTTTAAATTGTGCTATGTCACATAACATTAGATTATAAGATTTAGTGGAATTGTATAAAAGAATCAATACTCTATACCTCAGTCTCTGGCTATAAAGGAAGAAGGATATTTTCTGGCTGAGTGGTTGGGTTAGACCAATTTTTACTAGCAGTAAAGCAAGGTGAGTAGGTTCCTATGAACAGAAATAAATATAACAGATTTTGGAACAGACTTCTATATATCCAGGCAACTGAGATACATTTGATAAAATACCTTGAGTGAGGAAAGGAAACTGACCAATCAATGCTCGCTGTCTTTTCCTAAAGACAGGATGAAAGGGCTAATTACTTTTAATCATTTTATTTCCCCATTTCTATATTTTCTGCCCACAACTGAACTATGTAATTTTAAGTCTGGGGAGATAAGTATAACCTATTAAGAAATCAGCTTCTAGAATCCACCTCCTTAGTGTAGAATCCTGATTGCTCCCTCTGTTAAAAATATGACCCTCATCAGGTTGCTAAAATTCTCTGCTCCTTATTTTTCTTATTTGCCACAGTCGAATAATAATTTTAAAGGGTTGCTCAAATAATTTGAAAAGATAACACATATGCTCGCCTAGTCTGTGGCACATGGTAAGTGATAAAAAGAATGTCAGCTGCTATTTTCCCAAAGGATATTTCCATGAACACAGCAAGTATCCCTGGATGTACACAATTCTTAAGATAAAATGCAAACTTTCAGACAGCATATAATAGTGAGTTGTAGATTTAACTCACACTACAGGACAGATGTCTGGAAAAAAAGAGAGCTTTTCTTATCTTTGACTAGTCTGGTGTCTCTTCTGAGCTTACTCTTACTGATTATAGGAAAACAAGACAAATATATATCCAAGTTAAGTCTGATTTTAGCCTTATAAGATCATTTAAAGGTAATCTTTAGGCAAGTGTCAATTCCTACCGAGAAGAAATTAGTCCTCCAGCCTCCTGCTCCCTATGTCAGCAGCCCTGGGTCACATGGAGGCCCTCCTGACTTTGTTCTAGACCTTGTATCTTGCAGGCATTTGTTGACAGAGTGTTGTTTGCCCTCTTGGTCCTGGAGACTGCAATAACTCAGAGCCTGTTTTGGTGGGGAAGCGCCCACTTTGGCAGTCGCCACATCCTTTATCCTCCACTCATGCTGCACCCTGACGTCCACCTGCCTCTTCTCTGGGCCACCGTTACCCACTAGCTCCAGGACATCCACTCAGAGATGTTTCAGAAAAGCTAACTGCCGGGTCTCCTTTTTCCCAGACACATGGCATGTTCTGTGTCAGCTCCCCATGTCAGTGGAGCGATTTGCACACAAATTCTTCAATGTGAACCACGTAGCCTCTACTCACCTTCCTTCCACTTCAGTCCTTTAACTGCATAAGGTAAAGGAGTGTTTCTGGTCATCCTCAGATCAAGGGCAGGGAGGGGGGCTGGTTTTTCTCGTCTTTTCCTCCCCAGATGGCTGTCAAGGGTTAGAGTATCTTTCTTATCTTTTCCTTCCTCCAAAATTGTCCTGACTGTCAAGGGTGAATTTATTATCTACAGTTCTGTAGGGTCAGAAGTCTGGTAGAATTCTCAACAGACTAAAATCAACCCATTCTGGAAGCTCTGGGGCGAATCCATTCCTTTGCTTATGTAGATTGTTGCCATAATTTACTTCTTTGTGTTTGTAACTCGAAGATCCTCATTTTCTTGATAACTGTCATCTGAAGTATGACTCCAGCTTCTAGAAATTACCAAATCTCTTGGCTTGTAGCTCCTCCCCCTTCAAAGTCAGCAAAGGCAGCTGAGATTCACTCACATTTCCAATCTGTCCTCACATCCCACCTTTGTCTTCTCTTGCATCCTTCCTACCTGAGCTTCTGCCTTCTTCTTTCTATTGTAAAGGACCCATGTGATTGGGTGGGACCCATCTGATAATCGAAAATAATCTCCCTCATCCAATTTATCCCTAACTACTTCTGCGTAGTATCTTTATACCTTGTCAGATGACACACTCACCAGTTCCAGGCCTTAGGAGTTAAGTCTTTGGGGGTTCATTATTCTACCTATCACAAAAAAAACATCTGAGTCCTCTCATTAGTCTGTTGACATGGCAGAAAGTAGGAGTTGGCATCCAATATATAAAGTATGATACTCTTGTCATGATGTGGGTCTATTAATTGTCATGAAAGGCTGTTTCATTTTCATAAATTTCTAAGTAATAAAGCATATCTCTAAGACAGTTGCTGAAAGTGCCTCTCTGCAGTTAGCCTAAGACTGTGGCAGATATAACATATAATTATAGAAATAAACCTCATAAGCAGCATTACAAGATTGAAAACAGCCTAAATATAAAGAAATTAACAAGATAAATTAAATTCTGTTTTTGAGGATTAGTTAATAGAATGAAAATTATGTATTCATTTGGAAAGTATTAGGAGCGGAACAAGATGGTGGACCAGAAGGATCATTCATCTGAGCTCTCCTAGAATAACTGAGAAAAAGGAGAGAACCAGCCATGTCTGGCACAGGCACCTTCCCCAGAGTGGTAGCTCAGGAAGCATAGTGAGGAGGTGATGAGCTGGATACAGCGAACGATCTAGAGTGGTGGAAATATGATGAATTACGTAAGGGATTGCAGATGGCTGGGATTGGCTGGCCCCCCACGGATGTCCAGGATGGGAGGAAACCTTTCCAGAGTTTTCAGTTGTTGGGGGAAGCTGCGTGTTGAGTGGAAAGCTTGGAAGAGTGGGTGGACTTGAACAGTATACAGCAACCTGATTTGAATGCCGGTTGCAGTGAATTTGGCATAGGTTTGGTGGCTAGTGAGGCAGCCATACTGAGAAGGTCTCCAGGCCAGAGGGAGCCATCGTGGGAAGGTCATGAGAAGGTCTTAGAGGGGCCTAAATCACGGCTGTCTTAATTTTGCCTGCCAGGAGCAGAACCCCACTCTTGGAACAAGCTGAGGGACTCCTGCACCCCCCGGAACAGGAGACAGGGGGCACTGTGAGATCTGCCTCTGAAGGATTCTTCTCTAAAGAAGGCAGACGAATAGCTAACACATGCAAAAATGCTCATTATCTCTAATCATCAGAGAAATGCAAAACAAAACTACCCAGAGATATCACCTAACCCCAGTGAGAATGGCCCTCTTCACAAAGTCTCCAATCTGCAGAATCTGGTGTGGTTGTGGAGAGAAGGGAACACTTTTACACTTCTGGTGGGAATGCAAACTAATCCAACCTTTTAGGAAGGAAGTCTGGAGAATCCTCAAAGAACTCAAATTAGACTTCCTATTTGATCCTCAATCCCATTACTAGGCATTTACCCAGAAAGAGAAAAAATGAAAAAATACTTTTACCATGAGGCAAAACTACTTTTACCATGAGGTAAAAATACTTTTACCACTCGCACTAGACTATTTATCGTAGCTCAACTTATAATTGCCAAAATGCAAAACAGCCTAAATGTCCACCAACCCAGGAATGGATTACCAAGCTGCGGTGTATGTACACCACGGAATACTGTTCAGCCACTAAAAAAAGATGGAGACTTTATGTCTTTTGTATTAACCTGAATGTAGGTGGAGCACATTATTCTTGGTAAAGCATCATAAGAATGGAGAAGCAAGAATTCAGTGTACTCAAGTCTAATATAAAGGCAATAGATGAGCTAATACGAGGTGGGGGTAGGTGAATAAGCAAATGGGGAGAGCAGAGGAGAGAAGGGGATGGGGGTGGGTGTATGGTGCACCACGGCACACAATTACAAGAGGGTCTTTATCTAACAAATGCAATCAGAGTAACATAATTCTTTTTACCCTCAATGAATTCCAAACAACAAAAATAAAATATTTGAAAAAAATCAAGATACCAGATTAATTATCCAGTAACATGCCAGTTTTGTTAAACAACACAAGTGCATAGAAAGAAAAAGGGAAAAGGGACTTTCATCTGCAATGGAACTGAGTGAATTTTCTTTTACTCATTTTCTATTATGAGCTTTAAAAATCTTATACAATGCTAGTTTTCCTTTTATATGCTCTGAATAAAAATAATGCTGACTTTTGACTTTATCTTTTTTTCCTCTGAAACCCTCATATAGGATCACATCTGTATCTGTTTGTGCTAAGGTAAAGTAAAAGAAAGGTGATATAAAAGTTTGCTTAGGTTCATGTGTAAATAGTACCACTTCACATTAGTCAGAATGACAGTTGCCAAGACATTCTTGTCATACAATAAAAATGCTGAGCTATGGGCCAGATTGAAGACTTTGCTATTAAACCTATTTATGAACAATATGTTATAGGCTATATTGTAATTCATGTATATTACTAGCACTTATTAATATCAATAACATTCCTACTTTGTGGAAAATAGTTCTCAATCTTAGTGCAACTATATGGATATACTTTAAAAATTATATGCTCTGAGTATTCAATGAATAAGTCAAATAGTTGCATATTCTAGGAGCATTAAATTGACTCCATGGTGGTTATAAAATATAGAAAAATTCACATATCACAGAAACTTTGAAGGAAAAAACAAGAATATATTATACAGCAAATAAGACAAGAAAAAGAGGGAACATCGGAAAGGCTTTCTAGTAAGATTTCTTAGTCCCAGAGTTAAGGATGAAAATAAGTTTATGTGGCAGGGTTGGTGCAAAAACTTTGCATTTTAGATGATCTTGTGACATTCAAGCAGTGATGATCTCTAGGCTGCTGTATATAGAATATCAAAGAACAAAACTTTGCCAAAACCAAAGGCAGAGATTAGAAACCAAGAATATTCAGGGAAAAACTCCGTGATCCTATGTACCCAGTGCAAGAGAAGCATAAAGAAACAGCGGAGAAGACTTCCAGACACCAGACAACCGAGGACTGCAAGAGAAGGATCTGCAAAAACGCTTCTGCCTGTGAGAGAAAAACTCAGTTAAATTCAATAAGGAGGTAAAGGGGGGTAAATACATTTCCTCCTAACAGGTGCAATGCACAGGTAAAGGGCACACTTCCTGGGTAAATGTCACCACTGCAAGTCAGACTTTATCCTACAAATGCGAACAAAGTAACCTAATCCTATGTACCCTCATATTGATGAGAAATAATGATTAAAAAAAAGGTACTATCTGCTTAAGGACTGAATGCACAGAAAATAAATCAAAAAATAAAAATAAAGAAACAAAATTAAATCAACCATACAAATGCAGATTGATGAATCGGATATGCACTGGTCTAGCTTCAGATTCTAAGTTTCCCTTGCCCTCTGATCAACAAGAAAATCTTATTAGAATGCAATCTTTTATACATAGATAAAGGGAGAAAATACAAGAGAATACCTTCCTTTTAATACCTTCTGTGGTTTATTCCCCTACATAATGTGATAAGACCACAAGATTGTCTGTTAAATTATTAAGATCCCTCTGGTACACAGTAATTAACTTCAATAGTCACACAATTAAGTTCTACTTTTTTCAATATCACCTTATGTTCTTTGTTTACCCTCATTAACATTTTTGACATAGCATATATTTTAACCGCCTCACTGGTGGTTTAATAATCTATTACTGTAATGAACTGAAATCATTTTGCTTCAAATGTAAGAGTCTTTGGTTAATCTGTTTAAGTCAGAACAAGTCACACCTTTTTTCTTCTAATACTGTGTTACAAACATAAGGGTGTCCCATCCAGAGGCTTATTTTTATCTGGGTTCTCTGCTCTACATTTTCCTCTTTTCTTTATTGCTTCACTTTCTAATACAACATTGTTCAATTGGGGGCCCAAAATATTTTGAGCATTTATTTTTTCCAAATAGTCTATTAACAGAAATCGAAAAGACAGCCCCACTAAAATAATAGAAAAATAAAATATAACCCCACCATCTCTCAGTAAGGGTTAGGCTGATATGATCGATACATCAGCCATCTCACTCACAGGGGAGGTGACAGGTCCCCCATGGGAATACTGTTTTCACAACATCTGAAAGACCTGAGTAGACAGAAAGGAAATGTAGATTGCTCACTTTTACATTCCTTGGGCCTACGGACTAAAAATGTTTTTGAGAATCTGCTTTTACAGCCTTGGAGAGTTCCAAAGTGGATGGTAGTTTGAGGTTCAGGCCTCAGTTCCTGCTGAAAACCACACACCAAGGGCGAAAGTCACATCCCCAGCAGTACCCCTGCCTGCAAGGGAAGGCAGCCCCGCTGTTACCAGCCCGCTGCTAAGAAGACAGAGAAGAGGGTGAAGCCGTTTCACACAGGTGCTTCTGCTGTCAACTGGCAAAAATCACAATGTCTTTTCTTTTCCCTTATTACCCCTGTAAAAAGTGGCAAGCCACCTGGCCTCAGAGCAGCACCTCCCTCCTCTTTTGGGGGTACTATAACATGTCACCCCCTTCTTTTTTGCCCTCTCTTTCCCACCTCTTTCTCTTAAGCTCTTCCTCTCTTTAACTCTCTCCTTTCAAGAAAACAAAATGCCTCTTACTTTAATATATTCTACTCTCTATGTGAGAAATCTTTCTCCATCCACAGTGTGACATCTAGTAAATTTTCCACTCCTACAGAAATGTGGAAAGGATTTTCTAGTGAACACTCATCTACTCACCGTGAGAATTTACAAATAGCCTTGACTGTACTGGTTTAACCCAGAGCCCTCCACCCATGTGGCACTCTGCCGATCAATCATCCAGCTTTTTCAATGAGTTACAGAAATATTACCATAAATGTATTTACTTCTTAACTATTCTAAAGTTATATTTTTACTTACAGTTAAATATTTATTATGACTGGCCTTAATTTAAAATATGTCTTGACTGTACATTCATTATGCTTTAATAAATGTAATTAAATGCATAGAAATTTTCCAAACTGGAAAGAAAAGAGAAAACAGAATGAAAGAGGGGTAAAACAGAACAGAACAGCCAAGCACTGTGGGAAATTTCAAACCCGCAAAATATAGATCATGAGAATACCAAGAGGATAAGGAAGAATGGGGTGGAAAAAAATATTTGGAGTAATATTGGTTGTGAAGTTTCCAAAACTAATGACAGACTCTGCCTAAACCATGGACCCAGGAATCTCAGAGGACACGAAGCAAGGGGAAAAAATTACACATTGGTATCCCGTACTCAAACAGAAGCACACCGAAGACAAGGAAAAAACTTGAAGCAATCCAAAGAAAGGGGGGAAACACCATACTCATAGAAGAACAAGCCTAGGAAATTCAGCAAATCTCCTGCCAGAAATCATTTATGCAAAACGTATAGGGAAATATTAGAGAAAAAAGGTCCACGAATCTATAATCTATATCTACTGAAACTGTTTCAAAGTGAGGGCAAGATAAAGACCTTCTCAGGTGAACAGGCACAGAAGGATGTCGCTGTCATCAGACTTGACCCGCAAAAGCATTAAAAGAAACTTTTCAAGGAAAAGGAAACTGATACAGTTAGAAACTGACTCAGACCAACTTCTATTCCCCTCACATTGACTAAACTGATAACAGGTGTCCTCTGGAGGGTGCATCACTAGGCATCCAGTTTCTGACAGCATTTGCTTTGGAAAACCTGTAATTGTACATTTTTTCTCTGCGAGATAAATTTTCTATTACCCAGGAATGTCTTTTCCCAGGGCCTGGGATCAGCAACCACTCTGAAATGCAGAGATCAAGGAAGATAGTGCCCTGGTGCCCCTGTCTCTGTGGAAGAACAGAGGCCTAGCTTGACAACGGCCATTTAGCAAACATTGATGCCTAATCACGGTGACCAACTGCCGCCCTCACATCTTCCACTTCCCCACCCTGCATTTCAGAATGTCCCCACCTTTTGCTTTAGCTGAGTAGAGTTTGATATCTCTACCCTGTTATAACAGTTTTGAATAAAATCTCCCTTGTTGTATTTAACTGGTATGTGTTGCCATTTATCTTTTACAAAACTCAGATCTACATGAAGAAATAGTGTTGTAGTAGGAATAAATGAAGGTTAATAAAATCAATTTCTCTTATTCTTAACTAATGTAAATGTAACTGTTGAAAGAGATGAAAGCAAATGCATTGGGTGATTATAGCATGGGAATAAATGAATGAATAACAACAATTTTATAAGGAATGGAAGAGAAAGACTGTGTTCTTACTTTTCTGGATTATACTTGAAACACTACAATGTTACTTGAAGATGGCTTCCTATTAGATGAAAATGTATACAGAAAATTATAGGGCAGCTATAAAAAATAGTAAAAGAAAAAACAGAATTACTATGCTAAAAAGGATATAAGCATAACTATATAAAATGCTCCATTAAAACCACAGAGAGCAAAAAAAAAAGGAATAAAAGGGACATGAATGATAAATGGAATGAACAGAAATAATTTACAACCATGGCACATATTTATCAATCATAACAATAATCATTTTACATGAAATATTTAAATGTACCAATTAAAAGACAGAGATTTTAATAGTAGATTAGAAAAAGAATATATAAGATTTACAAGAAACCTAATGTAATGTAAAGATTTGGATAAGTTCAAATTGTAGGATTGAACAAATATATCCCATGCAAACACTAATCAATGTAAAGGTTATTAATCTAAGAACTTACTTTCTACCCACAGTTCTTAAGCTATATATTGTTTTAATTTCTAAATAATGTCAGCAAAATATTTTCTTGCGGGCAAGTTAAATTCTATTGTAGTCAGAATATCCTGTATTATTTCAGTTCTTTTAAATTATTTGATACTATTTTGTCATTAAAAATATGCTCTATCTTGGTAAGTACACCACATACAGATTTGGAAAAA
>CAUYON010031469.1:0-34302 GCA_963573935.1 Arctocebus calabarensis
TTGAGACAGAGCCTCAAGCTGTCACCCTGGATAGAGTGCTGTGGCATCACAGCTCACAGCAACCTCCAATTCCTGGGCTCAAGCGAGTCTCTTGCCTCCACCTCCCAAGTAGCTGGGACCACAGGCGCCCGCCACAATGCCCGGCCAGTTTTTGGTTGCAGCTGTCAATGTTGTTTGGCAGGCCCGGGCTGAATTCGAACCCACCAGCTCAGGTGTAGGTGGCTGGCACCTTAGCCCGCTGAACCACAGGCGCAGAGCCAATAAATATGTTTTTTTAAGTAGTAGAATGTTGTCCTTAAAAAAAAAAATTCCTTGGATTAGCCTCATTGAATTCTTTCCTCACTCACTCAATCCATATTCTCTGTCGCAAATTACTTAATTTGGGGGTTATTATTTCCTCATTTGAATGTTGAAGCAGCTATTAGTGAAGCTGGGATAAGTGGGAGACAAGTTGCCACAGTGACAGTTAGATGGTCTCCTTAAAATGTAATATAGATTTTTATCCCCTAGGTTAAGTGGCTCTAATGATTTCAAACTTGAGTGTACATTAAAATTACCTGGAGTGGGTATTAAAACACAGGTTGCTGGCCATACCCCAGAGTTTCTAATTCAGTAGGTCTGAGGTGCGGCTTGAAATTTGGCATCTTTAACAAATTCTCAGGGAATACAGATGGCGCTTTAAGAACCACAGCCCCTAAAGAAAGGAGGAAAACATTAGATATTGTCAGGGTCTCTAAGACCCTTGAACTGTCCAGTAGACCTGGTGTGTTGAGTTCTACTCAACAGAACTAGCAAGTTCAGGGAGTAAAAGTGAAAATAAAGTAAAGGGGGAGTGAAAATAAAGCAGGTAGGATTCTCCATGTACAGCAGAACAGAAGCAACGTTTATATACAACTTAAAATCTAAGAGATGCCTCAGTGTAGTAGAAAGTTTCACATAAAGCACAGATAAAGAATAGACTTTTCCAAAGAGAGTGCAAAAGGGTCCTTAACACAGGAGGAAACCCCACACAAAGAAGGCACTACACAAAATTAAGCATCTTTTCTTAGCTCCTCCTATAATTATCTATAAGAGTTTTTCACTGGTTTCTTGAGGTCCTTACGTATTCTTACCTATTTCTTATTGGTTGCAGGGGCATTTTTAACTTCCAGGTCTATGCGGTCAGCGTTTTTTTCTATTTCCATGTAGTCTTTCTATTCCTCATCAAAAATGTTTGGTCAAGTGAGTAAAAAGAGCAGATTAGCAAGGTAGAAACTTGTAAAGGAAAGATTAGAGCTAGTATTAGGAGCTAGTTAGTATTAGCTAGTATTAGTATTAAGAGCTAGTATTAGTGTCTCTTAACTTTGAGACAGTTAAGGTATACTAGTGAGGGCTTTCCAAAGAAACAAAACTCTGTGTGTGAGGGTGGGAAGGGGAAAGTGTGTTCAGGAATTGATTGATGGACTTATGGAGGATAGGAAGTCCCATAATCTGTGGTGGGAAAGCAGGAAAACCAGAAATCCCAGTGTTTTAACTCATAGTCTGACGGCCTGAAAAATCAGGAGTGGTAGGTGGGCAATAGTGTAATTCTCCATCCAGGAGTTTCCAGGCCCAGGGACTAGGGGTTTTGAGAAAGGCACAACAAGGCTGGGTGTGGTGGCTCACACCTGTAATCCTAGCACTCTGGAAGGCCGAGGCGGTGGATTAACTGAGCTCACGGGTTGGAACCTGAGCCAGAGCAAGACCTCAGACCTCATCTTTAAAAATAGCCTGGGGTAGAATATAAATGTCAGTACACAATAACGAAGAAAACGCCATGAAGGCTATGTCAACCAGTTCAATGAAAATATTTCAAATTGTATATAAAACCAGCATATGGTACCCCATGATTGCATTAATGTACACAACCATGATTTAATAAAAAAAAAAAAAATAGCCAGGCATTGTGGCAGGCACCTGTGGTCCCAACTACTTGGGAGGTTGAGGCAAGAGAATCACTTAAGCCCAAGAGTTTGAGGTTGCTGTGAGCTGTGATGCCACAGCACTCTTCCCAGGGTGAAAAATTACTACTCTGTCCAAAAAAAAAAAAAAAAGAAAGAAAGAAAGGAAAGGAAAAGAAAAGAAAAGAAAAAAAGAAAGGCATTACATGATAGATATCTCAGTTCAAAAAAGAAAAGAATTTTGCCCTTCTTCCACTTGCTTGTTTTATTTAGGCCCTCAACAGATTAGATGATGCCACCTGGACTAAGGAGAGCAGGATCTTTTTCACTCAGCATTTTGGTTCAAATGCTAATCTTTTCCAGACACACACTCATAAATGATGTTTTACCAGCTATCTGGACATTCCTTTATCTAGTCATGTTGACACATAAAATTAATTATCATAGGAAGCTGCATTAGTAGATCAGGAAGTGGCAGATGACAAAGATAGCCATAAGAACAGAAGGCATGGTTTAAGTGAGATATACTTAGAGGCAAAATCATTAAAAAATAGTGATAGAAGTTTGTGGAGAGTCTGGGGAGTAAAGGAGGAAGATGGGATAGCTTTAGTTTTCTAATCTCTATAATTAGCTTTACAGCCAAAGTGTAACATGGAGCCCACTGGGGTTGGTTTAAGAGATCAGAAAATTGATTCTGTGAAAGGCCAGATAATAATAGTAAGTACTTTTGGCCTTGTGGACCATACGGCCTCTATTGCAGTTGCTCAACTGATGTAATGGAAAGCAGCCATATGGAAAATGAATGAGTATGGCTGGACACTGAACTTTGAATCCCTATCATGAAATACTGTTCTTCATTTGGGTTTCATTCAATTATTTAAATAAATAGCTCACCAGCCAGTATTAGTAGTTTGCAGAGATGTGGCCTAAAAGATAACTGCAAAATTAAACTTTGAAAATGTTGAATCTGAGAGACTTATGGGTAAAAAGGCAAGAAGA
This sequence comes from Arctocebus calabarensis, assembly GCA_963573935.1. Classification (NCBI taxonomy): domain Eukaryota; kingdom Metazoa; phylum Chordata; class Mammalia; order Primates; family Lorisidae; genus Arctocebus; species Arctocebus calabarensis. Next base: position 2,919 of record CAUYON010031469.1, read on the forward strand.
GTCTCTTGAGCTAGATCTTTGATGGTCTTTCAGTTGTAGATTGAAGATAAGAAGGTAGATGAGGTTTGGTGCTTGTAGTTCAAGTGGTTAAGGTGCCAGACACATACACCAGGGCTGGCAGGTTTGAATCCAGCCTGGGCCTGCTAAGCAATAATGACGACTACAACCAAAAAATAGCCGGTCTTTGTGGCAGGCACCTGTGGTCCCAGGTACTTGAGAGGCTGAGGCGAAAGAATCGCTTAAGCCCAGGAGTTGGAGGTTGCTGTGAGCCACGGCACTCTACCCAGGGTGATAGCTTAAGGGTCTATCTGAAAGAAAGAAAGAAAGAAAGGGAGAGAGAAAGAGAGAAAGGGAGAGAGAGGAAGGAAGGAAGGAAGGAAGGAAGGAAGGAAGGAAGGAAGGAAGGAAGGAAGGAAGGAAGGAAGGAAGGAAGGAAAGAAGGAAGGAAAAGGTAGATGAGATTTCATAAGCCTATTAGAGAAAATGAGAAGAGGGCAAGGATAGAAGAAGCTTGGGAAATCCAATACTAAAGAGAAAGGTAAAGAACACAGGTGAGTGAGACATTATGGAAGCAAATAGAGAGCACAATCAGAAATAATCTTAAAAACTAAGGTAAAAGTTTCAAGATGACACTAGTTAACAGTATCAACTTTAGCTGAGAAGTGAAGAAAAATTAACACGAATATATTCATTGCATTTGGCAACCTGGAGGAAAGTCAGTGACAATTTTAGAGAGAAACCCATTTTAGCTGATTTATTTGCATATGTCCTAGTAATCTTGAATATGTCTGAGATTAGATATTAGTACGATTTCAGCCCTTTGCACTAAAAAATATAATTTATTGAACAGTAGCAGTATATTGTTAAGTAGAACAAAGTAAATTCAAAGATAACCTGCATAGCAATCAGCTCAGTCTAGAGCTAGACTATTTGGGTTCAAATTCCCAATTTATCATATCCTGATTTCATGACCTTTCTCTATCTTATTTTTTTATCTGTAAAATGGAGTTTTTAAGAGATTGAATATATTAGCATTTTTAAAGCACTTAGGAGATAACCTGATAAATGCTGAGTGCTGCACAAGTGTTTGTTAAATAAGTGATAGTCTCAACATTCTCTTACTTTCTTTTATATATTTCCCCCAAATTCCCCTACCCAAATCTTGTAAAGGGAATTGTTTGTAAATATGGAGAAAATATAACTTTCTTCGGCTGGCTTACTCTCTACCAACCACCTGCCTACCTACCAACCACAGGTCATTCTTCTCTGTGTTCTCTCTGACCCCAAATGTGTTTTCATGTGGACCTGAATTTTCTCATGAATCTAGCAAGATTCTACCACTCTGGGATTTCTTTTTCTTTTTCTTTTTTTTTTTTTTTTGAGCTGGTTTGAATAAAATTCTCTCTTGAAATAATGCAAAAATATGATTGTTATCTTAAATATAGAGTGTTGCAAACCCTTTATCTATTAGAGTTTCATGAATTAGAAGATTTTTTTTTCTTCTAGAAGAAACTTTTCTTCCATCTGAACAGAATTTTGTTTAAACAAGACTTAAATATGGGTTAGTAAAAATAGTAGTACTTTGTCAGGAATATTTTATTTTACTTTCAAAGACAGCCTACTGGCTCAGCTGACTTGTTTATTTTGATTTTGAAAACACAGCGACTAGCAAACATATAAATTATTTAGATAATATTAATATGACAATATCTTTTTAAAAAATCAAAATCCAGAAATAGAATGAGTGAGACATTGAGAAGTTTCTCCATAGTTATATGGAGAATAGTTATATGAAGTTTCTCCAACTAATTATATTTATTCAAATTATATTCTAAGGCAACACACTTACCCCCATCTCTGTTTTGTCAGGTACTCATGAATTAATGAACAAATCTAAACCAATTGCCTCATTTGGACAGGTTATATACTGAAATCTAAATCCATCATAATCCGGAATCTGAACTCTTATTTTCCTCTTAGTAGTTGTATGAGTCTTTTCTACCTTTCCAAAGTTAAGTTTACTATTTGTAAAATGAGGATAATTATTTTTATAAACAAAAATAACCATTAAGAAATACTTCATAAATGACATAATGCTGAGAAGATAGTTGGCACATTTTCTAGCATACAGTGATGAAATGTTATTCCACTTTTGGAATTTTTAATCTTTTAATCATTGTTTATCCTACTTGCCCATTATGTTAGAAGAATATAGGAGAAGTATAGACTGCTCCTCAAAGAGTAGCTTTAACATTGAAGCGATTTAAGTGCCTCCAATTGAATTAAGAATATATTTCTGGGTGGTGCCTGTGGCTCAAGGAGTGAGGCACCGGCCCCATATACTGGATATGGCAGGTTCAGGCCAAGCCCTGGCAAAAAACTGCAAAAAAAAAAAAAGGAATATATTTTTATAAAAAATTAAACCTTTTTTGACAACACCTATAAGTAAACATGATGATTTCATTTTGCAAAATTATCCAAAAAAAAGTTTAGATTCTAAGAGTATTAATGATATTGTTGTACCTTTGGGGGCAAAGAATTGCTTATGAAAACTGAAAGATAGATTTCTTTTTTTTTTTTAGAGACAGAGTCTTACTTTGTCACCCTCAGAAGAGTACTGTGCCATCACAGCTCACAGCAACTTCCAGCTTTTGGGCTTATACGATTCTCTTGCCTCAGCCTCCTGAGTAGCTGAACACCACAATGCCTGACTATTTTTTTGTTGCAGTTTGGCTTGGGCTGGGTTTGAACTCACCACCCTCGGTATATGGGGCCGGTGCCCTACTCACTAAGCCACAGGCTTCACCCAAGATGGATTTCATATGGGACTATTAATATATTTAGTTGAAATTATGAGAACATAATTAATAAAATAATTTTCCCCCCAAAAGAAATATTCTTAGAAACATGTTTCAGCATGCTGAAGGTGAATCTTAAATATTTGTAGGTGTTTAAATTGTTTGCTTCAACAATTTATCATATCAATATCTATCTGTCATGTAAAGCAAATTTCTATCTCTGTCATATACACACATATAAACATATAAACCACATACACATAGCTATCCATATATGTATGTGTGTGTGTGTATATCCTCTGTCCTAAATATTATTAACTTTCTAAAAAAGGTTTTTAGCCAGGTGCAGTGGCTCTTGCCCACAATCCTAGCATTTTTGAAAGGCCAAGGTGGGAGGATTAATTGAGGCCAGGAGTTGTGGACCATCCTGAGTACCTATCTCAAAAAAAAAAAAAAAGAAAGAAAGAAAAAGAAAAATGAGATGGGTGTAATGGCCAGGGTCTGCAGTCCTAGCTACTCAGAGGGCTGAGGTAGAAGTATTAATTTACCCCTGGAGTTTGAAAATGCAGTGAGCTGTGATCATATCACTACCCTCATGCTCACGCAACAAAGTGAGACCCTGTTTCAAAAAAAAAAAAAGCATTCTTCTCATCACAATTTAGTAGTGTCTCCTTATTTCATATATTTATGTACTATGAGTAGTAGATTTATTTGGTCTGACAAGCACCCTAATTTAAAATGTCCAACCTGTTGTTCTACTCCAAGATCACGGCTTCTCAGTCTTTAATCTTTACACATCTGGGGCTATATAATTCTTAGCAGTGAGGTGCTTTACTGTAAACTGTAGAATGTTTACATAGTAATGTATTAGGTCAGTGGCCTCTACTCATTAATATGCCAGTACTCTCAGTCATGACAACCAAAAATGTCTCTATTTCCAAATATCCTTGGAAGACAAAATCACTACTTCAACCACTGATTGAGACTCACAATTCTAGATTTTAAAAATGTGATTATAAAATCATTAAATCATTGTAGAGACAAAAACATCCCTGTTACAATGCTTATTCTTTTGAAGCATATAGCAAATGAAATGAACAGTAGGTAAATTAAGATACCAGAAAGACTCATGACTTCATTAGAATGACTAAAAGTCCAATATCATTTTGAGATATTGTTCTCCTATGAATATAATACCATCTTACATATTTATTTTCACCTTCTTCCAGAGAACTGTGTAAAGAAAAAAGTAGTATTAAAAAGAGTAGTATTTTAGTAGTATCTCTAGGTACAGATACCTGTGAAGATCAAATATGATTTTTATACATTTTATATTTATTACATTTTATAAAAAATACAGTATAAAATTAATCCATAAAATCTGACATAATTTGAGGGAAGTAGTTTCTGTCTAACTAGTAGTGCTGGCATCTGGTGAAAGTGAATCAGTGAAAATTCCCTTTATTTGCACATATTTTGTGTTATGAATGTATATTTTATATAAGGAATTCACTCAAGTTCAATAATGTCAAATGTTAAAATTATCACTTAAAGTTGTTTGTCTCAGGGTAAATAGGATTTGGAATTACTATTTAATTACTGAATATTTCAGAAAACTTCTTACTTTAAAAATATTAAATACCTTTCTAAAAAAAATACTATTATAGATACATTATTTTATTATATTAGTAATTAGTTTAATGCCAATAAAGTTCATTAATAAGGCAAATATCAGTTATTATTAACTATGTAGGAAGGAGAAAAATCTTTCTCTAATCTAACAAATTGGATCCTGGCATTCTTCTCCTTTGAGCATGGTTTTATTAAGTAAATAAATGTCATATACACTTTATATGGTATCAGCATTTTATTTTATTTTAATTTACTGGATAAAACACTTTAGCTGGAAAGTGTTTATTTTTTGCTGGTGAGAAATGGACTATAAATAAATATAACTTGCATGAAATGCTAAATTATCTTTAATGATACTGTTGTCTTCACAGAGCATACATCAATCTTGTGTGATAAAATAATTAACATTTGGTTTTCCTATTAAGTACTGGAGTATGCCTTATTTAATCTTTTCATCTATAGCTATAATGTGCTTTAGAAGATTAATTCACTTTCCAAATTTTTAGATTTTGCCATTTTCGAATACAGAAACCCATATACATTCATGAGCATGCACGAATGACTTAAGTGTCCTTAAGTCTAACACAGTAGTAGATACCATAGAGATTTTAGGGAAAAAATGTATAAGTATATAGGTCATAGTTCCTGTTGTACTAACATTTACCTAACTCAGAGAGTGATAAACTATAGTCCTTAGGCTAAATTTAGCCCTCTGTTTAATAAAGTTTTATTTGAACACAGTAATACCTGTTCATTCACTGATAGCTTTATGGCTGGCTTTGTGCTACAGTAGTAGAATAAAGTAGCTAGTGTGGAGAGCATAAAGCTTGCAAAAGGCAAATTATCTACCACCTGGCTTTTTACAGAGAAGGTGTGCCAACCACTGGTTTAGCTAGAGCAGCAGTTCTCAGCCTGTGGGTCACACTGCCTTTTAACAATGAAAATACATTGAGGCATTAGGAAGGTTGAGAACCACTGAGCTAGAGAGATTAGTGTATACTATTATAAAACATATAAGAAAATGTAGCAAACTAGAAAATAGGACAGCAAACAATGAATTGTCTAATTGACTTCTAAAGTCAATAATTATAACTAATGTTTAGTGATGGAAGAAATCAGCATTAGCTAGCTTCAGTAGAAAATGTTCTGTGGAGGAAAAATGAACTGGATCATAAAGGAAGATTAATGTAAAAATAGCAGTGATGAAGTTCTAGGTGAAGCAAAGAACACAGCGTGGAAGTGGAAAGGACAAACTATAGATATTCAGAAAAAAATGAGGAGTACTAATTCTAGCATGTACATGTGTGTTATACCGAAGAAAAGTGGTAGATGAGACTGGAAAATAGGTTGATATCTTAGAAAGAGAGGCAGTTAATAGCCATAGCAAACATGAGGAAATAAAACTTTATGTTAGAGGAAGAGAAGTAAAAATGGGGAAAAAAATACATATTGTGCACAATCTGTGAAATACTTGACAAATGTGAAAGAGTAGTGAAATAAAGCTTTGAAGTTTAAATTTTGTGTGTAGAAGATAGATGACTATGTTAACAAGAATAAACAGAGGGTGGGTCAGAATACAAAACTGGAAGGTGAATGATAGTAGCAGATAGACCAGGTTGGATGGTTCTGGCAGCCTTGGGGGAAAAGGTAGGAGATAAAACAGAAACTTTGTAATGTGAAAACTGTTATCCAAAGCAGACATATGACCTAAATTTGTTTTTTAGAAAGATAACTTTTGGGGGAGAGGTTAGATATTAAGAGATTAGTTGGGTTAGTGTAATATCCATGAAGGAGACAGAGAAAACCTAAATTGAGCCATTGACCAAAGAATTAGAGAGACTAGAGTTCAGGATTATAAGGTAGAACCTTAAATTCCTTTGTGAATGAACTTTGTCTTCTCTGCATAATATTGTACTCAATGGATAAATAAAAAAGCTATTACAGCTATTTTTAAGATTTTGTGTCTGGCCAATTTGATTTTAGATAATATGAACTCTCATTGAACTCAGTCTGCACAACTATCTTGCATTTCATCAGTGAAGACTACATATAGCACTATATTGACTAGTCAGCTTTTCCGACCTCTTAATCTTGGTCTCATAAGAGTTTACAACCTTTATGTTGATTGATATTAGGTTTTGCAGTAGTATCTTTTATAAAATAATTGCTATATAATTATAACAGAAAGTAAACAATAATATATTTATTGTATTTTTATATATTTAATATAATTAAGAAAAAATAATAAGTTTTTTTTGTTCTTTTTTTTAATTGTTGGGGATTCATTGAGGGTACAAGAAACCATGTTACACTGGTTGCATTTGTTGGGAAAAGTCCCTCTTACAATTGTGTTTTGCCCCCGAAAGGTGTGGCACACACCAAGACCCCAAGACCCCACCCCCCTCACTCCTTCCCTCTCTCTGCTCTTCCTTTCCCCACCCCTCCCTCATTCTTTCTCTCTCTGTGAAGGGTATTTTTTTCATGTGTATCTACTAACATAGCTATTGTTCCAAATACACTTATCCAAGTCTTAAAACAAAATAGTTCTGAATATAGAGGAAATAAATATGGGAATGACCTTTTAATAGTAGAGTTAGAAGATGTAAACAGAGGAACAAACATACAGAACATTTTCAGATTAACCCACCATCAAAATCTAATGATAAATGACAAATAGCAATGTCTGATTTCAACAGAATCAAATTCCAGATAAAGGGAAGCTATTGAGAGATTTTAATCAAGAAAGTCAAATACTTTTTAAGATAAAAATGTATTACTGAGTATTTAGTTTTTAAAAATACCTGAGCAAGTGATTTGTTTGTGGAAAGCACAGTCTAACATTACTAGTTATGAAAATTATACTTCTTTGACGACTGCTTTTATTCGGTATCTTTCCTAGCAGTGGCTGTTGTGTAAATCCTGTATTTCCTGCTGGAATTCAGAGCTGGAAGACAAGTGCTACTTACACACGCATCTCAGTCCGTCACCGTGGTATCCATCTTTACATTTACACTTGTAGGACCCGTGTACGTTGTAACATCGAGCAAAGCTGCTGCACTGATACTGACCAAGGGCGCATTCGTCTATGTCTGCAGCAGGAGGTAGGGAAAGAAGGGTTGTATTTAGCAGATAAATATGATGATATGAAAACGATATGCAGTTCCAAAAATAATTTTTTTCTGCAATATTAAGATCCATGTAAAATCCATAGATAAACAGAAGAAATAAAGTATGTGTGGATCCAGAACTACTAGTGGTTGGCCTGGACATCTGTTGGTCTGCTTCATTTATTAATAATGCTGGTACCCTCCTCTGCGTCTGACATCTCAGTTATCACCACAGTTAAGACAGAGTTCAGTAATACGGAGGAAACAACACAAAGGAATGGTCGGGTTTCATTACCATGACATTGGTATTTGCCGCCAATGTACATGAGGTCAAAGCCTTTATGACACTTGCAGATGTAACTCCCGAAGGTGTTGACACACTGCCTAAATCTAGGGCAGGAGGCTCTTCCAGTAGCACATTCATCAACATCTGGAAACATAAGTCAACAGCATCTTAGGAAAGGCAAGGGCATGTTTAGACAGAGTGGGTTTTAAAATTAATAAATGACTGGGAACTGTTGCTTGGCATATAGAAACTGGTCATAAATGGCATATTGCTGGTTGTCCCCATAGGCAACATGAGTCCCAGATGCCTCCTTTTCTACATTAGTACATACTGTACCTATATCTACCTAGTTAGTGAACTAGAACCAGGAGTGGTGTTGGATCATCCTCCTACCTTTACCTCCCAAATAATCAAGTCTAGTCAATCTACCTCTGGAAAATTACTGGAACCTGTCTCTACTTCTCTCACTGCCACTGCTATATTCCATCCCACTGTTGCTATTAAAAAGAGTTCAAACTGGTCTTTTCCCAGCCAGTCTTAAACCCTCCAAGACCTACCCAACCCAATTGTTGAAATGATTTCATTAAAACGTAGTATTGGATCATTACTATGCTTAAAACCTTTCAACTGTTTTTACTGGCTTTTAGAATTAGATCTGCGATTCCTCCCAGGTCTTTGAAGGCCCTGCAGTACAGAGCCCTTACCTGCCTCCCTTGTTGTCTTCCAGCCGCCACCCCTCATGTTCACTCTCTGTACTTAACCCACATGGGACTTTTATTTCTTCAAGAAACATACACAGGCCAACTCCTCTCTCACAGCAGCACCCTGCAACGTTTTCACCTGCTTGGCTGGCTCCCTACACAACTAATGGTACAGGCTTAATCCCCTGACCATTATGTTCTGAAATAGACCTTTTCTGGGTTTTTTTCTTAGTACCTAATGTTAACACTCAGCATTGTCTGTAATTGTTCTGGGTATTTGTTTCTTTTCTGCCTTCCCCCCTAGAATGTCAGCTTTGTGAGGCTCAAAATCTTGTTTGCTTTGTCCATTCCTGCATATCCTAGCACTCAGCACTGTGTCTGGAACACATAGAGTACTCAATAAATATTTCTCGAACTGCCAAATACCTCCATTTATTCAGTGCTTACTATGTGCCAGGTACTGTGCTAAGCTCTTTGCATTTGTGATCTCAATCGGGCTTCACAGTGTGTCTGTGTGCCATTATATGTACTGTCATTTAAAGATGAGGCGATCCAAGGTCAAAGAAAGAAAATGTCTTGCCTACAGTTACATATATATCACAGCTCCAGTTTTAATACCACACCCCGCAGACTCTTCCCACAATGCTCTACTGCCTTCCTAACTTACCAGAAATATACCTGACCCTGCAGGGCAACACGCACAGCCTCGCCCTGTCCACCTGCTTAGCTTCATCATCCACTCCTCTTCCTACCACTTTCATTCTAGAAATTCTGAGCTCTTTTTTCCCTGACCATGTTCTCCCTAACTGCAGTGCCTTTGCCCATCTGGTTCCCTCTGCCTGCAGCCTCCTCCTGCCCCTCATTTTTATGGAAACAAGGCTCCCAAGGTCCATTCACAGAGAAATGGCCTCTTCTGAGACATCCACCATCTGAAGGCTGGATAACTGCGTGATGTAAGTAACTGCCTCTGTCCTATCCCAACATCTTCCACTTGCTTCCTTTATCCTACAGAGGCTGTTGACAGATGTGCTTGATTTTACAACTCACCCACACAGGTCCTCCCGTCCGGGGCCAGCTGCAGGCCAGGAGAGGGGCACTGGCACCGTATTTGTCCCTTGACAACATCACAGCCATACTGACAGTTTGCCATGGAGCAGGTCAGGGCACCTGCAAAGAGAGCGGCTGCTGACTCACTCAGAGAGGTCGAAAACAAAATCTGTAACTGAAATATTTGTGTTTCTCACTTGTCCTGAAATCAGTGACACTGAATCGACAAAGTAACAAAGAGGCTTCAATTATCTAAACTTCTAAAGAAAGTGAAAAAAAATGGGGAGAGGGACAGAAAGACCCTCCTTCTCCAAAGATGGTTAAGAAATGAACCAGCTCTGCCATCCGCTGGGAAAGACCTTTAATGCTCCTGATGAATTAAAACATGAATATAAAACTATCTCACATAGATTTCTCTGGAATTTTTCCAGTGGCCAAAGAACTCAGAGAATTAGGGTATTTTTCCAGATTATTCAAGTTGAGTGCTGTTTTTAACTAACACGTCCAAGTAGCTGTCTCCATGGCCTGTGAAACATCTCCAGGGGACAGACCTCCCAGTGAATTGCACAATGTTAGACAGTTCTCACATCACCACCACAGGCTATTTAGCACACACTCACCTCATTACAGAAAGTTCCAAGCTATTTCTGTACAATGCTAAATTAGTTAACTTTTTATTTTATAAAATGCAGTCTAGTTAACTGATAATTTAGTAAAAATAAAAATCAAGTCATTATTTGTTGGTGTGACTACAACCTCAATTTAACTAAAAACTCAATTTAATATTCAGCCTACAGAAAATTTTAAGGCATTATCCATCCTTTTTTTTGGAGACAGAGTCTCAAGCTGTCACCCTGGGTAGAGTGCTACAGTGTAACAGCTCACAGCAACCTCAAATTCTTGGGCTTAAGCGATTCTCTTGCCTCAGCCTCCCGAGTAGCTGGGACCACAGGTGGCTGCCACAAGGCCGATTATTTTTTTTGGTTGCAGTTGTCTTTGTTGTTAGCTGGCCCAGGCCAGGTTCTAACCCATCATCCCTGGTGCATGTGGCTGGTGCGGTAACCACTGTGCTAGGGGCACCAAGCCCTATCCATCTTATAAGTACATCCAAATGATAGTAGGAAAAACCATAGACTTCTTACAAAGATACACATGAAAGCTATTTTTCCTGATATCATACTCATTTATTTTTTCATTCAAAGTCTTTAAATTATTGCGAAGAAACACAAAAATGAACTGAGAAAATTTTATGAATGATTTTAAATCACTCAACAGACCTCATGAGCAGTCCCCCAAGAGTCACTAATATTATTTTTCTACCTGGAATTGTTCTTCTATGCCCAGATAGAAAATAGGAATAAATGTGGGAAAAAACATTAGAAAATATAGTTTTGGGATTCTTGTTCTAAATACCATTTGCTCATCAATTTAATACCTTTATTAGCACCCATGGTAAAAGAATGTTACACATCTACAATGCGTACATCTTATTTCGATTTTTAGTTCCTCAGGCACATAAACGCATACACACGTCTTGCTCAGGAAGGCCTGGGAGGCCACTCTCAGAAAGGCAGGCAACCAGAGCACAACAGAAATCAAGCCCAAAGCACTTATGAAACAGTTCAGATTCTTGACATACTTGAGCAGGACCCATCCGGCATGAGCATATATCCGTTGAGACAGTAGCACTTGTAGCTGCCATAAGTGTTCATGCACCTGTGCTTACAGGGCCGAGGCTTCAGGCCACACTCATTCAGATCTGAAAAGAATGTGGGTTGAAGCAGAAAAATCACAAATCCTCAGCACTAATGTAAACCATTTAAAATTCTTTTCTATATTAAAAAATGAAGAAGAAAAGTAGGTCAAGCTATAATAACCGTCATTTACGTAAGAAATAAAGCCTGTTAATGCAGTCTTAGTTTGAGCACTGGTTACTCTAAGGGCAACTAGAAGTCACCATGTCCTTTATGAATCTCTGTTCACAAAGGACAGTTAGGAAGAGTCCCCTTACAGTCACGTGCCTGCCTTAACATCCAGAGAGAGAGTAGCAGAGATATGAGTAACCTCCTCATGGGTAGAGGTGTCTATCACCTATCAAAGTATTGGCATTCTACAACTAGACACACTAAGAAGGACATCCTGTTCTTTCAATGTCTTCTTTTCTCTGTTTATGAAGATACTATATGAACATATTTTACTTTCCACAAAATATATAGATTTTATAGCATTTGGCTGTTTTGATTTTCATAAAGGAAAGATATTTTCAGAGGAATAAGAACTATATAAATTAAGAATGATCATATATAGTTTTCCTTGTTGAATCGTGTAGATTTGATATTGACTTCAGATTCAAGAAATGTCAGTTTCCTACCTTAGTATTGTATTCAAGTCACTAAAACAACTTTAATAAAAACCCACCAACATACTTACATTCATTCAGCAGTTAACAAAGGCATGTGGAACCAAACACTAATGGACCAAATGTAATAGATTCTCATGTATTTTAGGTTTATTGTTTTAAATATTACTATGAAATGAATTAATGAATTTCACATTACAAAAACATTCCAACCCAAGTTGAATACCACCTCAAGTGAACATAAAACTTCTAATGACAAATAAACATTGAAATAGTATGCCCCAAATATACACTTCATTAAAAACAAATGTGACCACCTATTTATTCTATCAGCATAAGTACCTGATTAGCATAATTTAATTATCTATTAATCCATGTCATTGAGTAATAAACATAGGAAATATATCTAGTTACAAAGTTGTTTTCAAATCTACTGAAATTTAAATTTGACCTACTCATTTATTAGAAATCTATATCTTTCACTTAACTAAACCACCAAGTTACATCACTTTTAACACCACTAAACAATTATTACATTTAAAAAAATTTTTCCTATCTTATTGATTTTCTAAGTTTTCTATGCCTAACACAACTTGTAAGCAGATTCCCAGCTGGGCAAATCTGGAAAGGGTAACTAAATAAACAAAATATCTTTGTCATTTACTAAGCTTTCTTCAATCTTCTATTTTGTCTCTTGCCCAGTCAAGTGACTTCAAAACAGAATCACATTTTTAAATATTTCAAAATAAAATTTTCCTCCTAGAAGGTACTTCGCCGCCTATAATTTCAAAAAATGTTGATTTCTTCCTTTGTTAATCGAAGGAAAAATCAAGGAGAAAAGACCAAGAAAAAAATTCACTCCCTTTCCCAAATACAGCTTCAATATTTATCAAAAATTAAGGTCAGGGCATCATTTCTCACCTTCTAAGAGGAATTTTCATTCCTAATATGGTCCTGCAGAGTCACACCTGGCTTTGATAAACCCCCAATTGCTGTTATAGTACACAGTGTTTAAATCTGAGTACATTGTGAGAGAAACGCTTTGTGTTTTATGTATTTTTCTGCACTAAACAAAAATGTAACAAAATTACACAATAATCAAGTAAGTCTGCATTGTATATTCCAAGAGAAAGATATTGATGGATTAAAAAAAAGTGTTGATTAGGAACCCCTAGGTTTATTCTTAAAGAACCACAGATACTTTTGTGGGTTCCTCTTGGGAACTGGTCAGATATTTATAGCTCCAGGAAGCTCACAAACAAGGAGTATTTGTGCTGATGGAAATATCTTCAGACACTAAGTCCACAGAGTACAGCTGAAGCCGAGTTGAGGCAGCTCTTTGCTCTTCCACAACCTGGCTCCAGTCTGGACCAGTAAAGGGCCCCTTAGGATTACTATGCAGTCTTCATAGTCCAGACTGCACAGCAATCTGCTAGTGGTCTCAGAGAATGGCTTCAACTCAGATTTATTCTTCCCTTCCCATAGTAAAAGCACTTTGAAGTCAGGAATTGTGAAACTGAAAGGAAATAGAAACTGATAAGCTGTTATAATTTTTAAAAGAATCTCAGAAATAATATGAGAAAGGAAGCAATCAAGCAATATTCAATGGGTATAGAGACATATATTGGCTATTTTACCTGTTATTAAATTGGTATATAAGTATCCAAATATGTGGAAAGAAATGTGAGATGGCTGTACTCTCACAGCTGTTGGTGGGCTGGCTAACACTCCTTGACAGCTGGCTTGGGACTGTCATCATTGCCCCATCTGCCACAGGCCATGATGACCCTACAGAGACCTCTGCAGAAATTATAATTTCACAGTTGTCTCTGTTTATCAGTATTTGCTAAATATTACACTTTTCCTAAGGTAAGGATCTTCAAAAGAATGCATGTGATGGACTGGTGAGAAACCTCTTTGTCTTCAATTTTCTTGAGGGCTTCTACTTCTATGGTTATGTTACTTTATTTTCTTATTGACCTATGTGAGTTAATATGTGCTGATTCCAAACCTGCTGTATTGACTGTCACATTCTGTTGGACTACTGACCAAGTAAGGCTCGTATTATTATCATATTGTCACAAACTCAAAAATGATACCTCCAAAGTATAGTAAATGCTCCATAATAATAAGTGGAAGAAAATAAAGACCAGTAAAACTCTCCCTGATAGTGCTAGCTCAAATCTCAAAAGTTGATAGGATAACCTAGAAAATAAAACCTTAGTGTTTTTATTTTAAATTTACTTTGATCTTCCTTTTTCTCTGAAGTTTATAATATAGTATGTATTAATCTATAACAAAAAATTTAATAAATTTTGTACCTATCTTACTATACCAAAGGATAGAATTTTACAACTAAATCACACACATTCAAATGCTTTAATTATTACGTATATAATTCCATTACTGTCAGGAGTACATTTAGGCAGGCTGGTGAATTCAGGAGCTAAGATAAAAGAAGGGGGGAGAGAGAAAGGAACTGATCCAGAACAGAAAAGCAAGCTGCACAGTATTATTATTATGTTTGAGGAAAAGGAATCAGAAATTTTATTAGCATGCAGACATTGAAAAGTAGCTTGAAAAATCTGGAGGAGATTCACTGAATAAGATAACCCAATGGATTTTTTTTTTTTTTTTGAGACAGAGCCTCAAGCTGTCACCCTGGATAGAGTGCCATGGCATCACAGCTCACAGCAACCTCCAATTCCTGGGCTCAAGTGAGTCTCTGGCCTCTGCCTCCCAAGTAGCTGGGACTACAGGCGCTTGCCACAATGCCTGGCCATTTTTTGGTTGCAGCTGTCATTGTTGTTTGGCGGGCCCGGGCTGGATTCAAACCCGCCAGCTCAGGTGTATGTGGCTGGTGCCTTAGCCCGTTGAGCCACAGGCGCCAAGCCAACCCAATGGATTTTTAAGAAAAATAAACTTTCATTAATTTTAATGCATTTGGAATTTTTCTCCCTTTGATGCTTAGATTACAATGTTTCAGAAAGCTAAGCTTTTAAATTTTACCTGACTGAAGTGGACATCATAGGCAAACATGTTAATTTATTAACTACCACAACTTCTACTCTTTAATTATCAATGACTCTGAAATTCAGTCTATTGCCTTGATTCCTTGTATAGAACATATACAAATACATCAAGTTCCCTATCAGCAGAAAGACAATGATTAATAATTTAAACTATTTTAATTCAGTTATTCTAAGTTTCTTTCTTTTTTTTAAGACAGAATCCCACTATGTCGCCTTGGTAGAGTGCTGCGGTGTCACAGCTCACAGCAACCTCAAACTCTTGGGCTTAAGAGATTTTCTCCCAAGTAGCTGGGACTACAGGCTCCTGCCACAGTGGATGGCTATTTTTTGTTGCAGTTGTCATTGCTGTTTAGCTGCCCAGCGTCGGGTTCAAACCCGCCACTCTCAGTGTATGTGGCTGGCTCTGTAACCACTGTGCTACGGATGCCAAGCCATTTATTTTAAGTTTCTAAACCTACGAGGGATAAAGTCTCTTATAACAGAAACCATAAAAGTACAACACCATCATTACTTTTCTACAACACTTTCCAGCATAAGGAAGACATTAATATTTTCAGTGTTTTTATTCTCACAACACAAAAGGGCAGGAATTACTGTCTCCCTATTACTAATTGATTTGCTAAAACCCAAATACATTTAGTGACTTTCTCACAATTAAAAAGCTAACTAAGTTCCATCCCAGAACCAGAACACAGGCTTCTGACATTACAAAATGTATAAAAAAAGATCCTAAGATATGGTTTGATTTCCACATAAACTAAAACTTTATACCTCAAATAGATAGTTGTAAGGAGAGGAACGGATCAGTTCTAAAACCTACCTGGCAAAAGGCAATTTTACCTCCAATTTCAGTTGCTTTGGAATTCCTGACTTTGCCTACATACAAAAAAGTTATTTTGCTAGCTGACTTTTAGAAAACATTCCAAAGATCAGAAAAGAAGAAGAAAAGCAATGATATTTGATGCGTGAAAAAGAAAGCGGAGCTCCAAGCTTTTCAGAGCACAGAGAGTCAGCACCAGGTGGCAATTCCTGCTGCTTGCTTTACATGCTCAGGGCTGAAGGCTGGTACTTCTGGACTAGTCTTCAGAACATTTGCAAGAAGTGACATAACTGCAGGAAGCCGTGCAGGTGGGAGGAGCAGACCACCTGAGACAATGCACGCTCACCCCTTGAAGGTAAACTGGTGGCTTGATGATCCGGGGGTTGGAAAAGAGACTGTTCACTGCCTTGGTGAAGAGGAGTTGGGTAGAAGTGTTCGTCTTCACACCAGGAAGAAGGTAATAAGAGTCAACTTTGAACTGTTGTCATTTTTAGCCCTAAAAATCTTTACAAGTATACATTAAACAATTACATAAAGTTGGAAGAGTTTAAAAAGAATGCTTTAGATATTTCACAAACAATAGTTTCTGGTTCTTCTGGGTTTTAATTTGTCACTGCCATCTTGCTTCCAAAGGACAACACGTGCATTATAAATTAACAACCTATCATTCTCATACCATTAAAAAAAAACAGCAAAAAAGAGAGCATTTTAAAAATCATGATTTAATCATCAACAGGAAGAAGAAAACAAAAAACAGATTATACAAATATTGATTATAGTCAACCTACCCTTCTTAGGGCCACTGAAGTCTTATATGACCAATTTAAGATTTTTTACCTATATTATGATGTTGTTCAATAACAGTTTAAAATGCTCTAAAATTATGCACAAGTTTTTGATTTACAAGAGACCTTATTTAAATGATAGCATGACAGATCGCTAATGGTTTCATTCAAATGTAAGAACTTAAGCTACATTTAGGTCACATTTAATTATAAAATACATAAGAAGCATGGTACAGAAACTGTTAACTGTTGCCATTATTAACTTACCAAAATCCTACAAGATGGGTAAGACTCAGACAAAAAGGCAAATGCATTCTGTTTCAAGACTATTGTGTTATTAACAACCAGTTAATTTCCAAGTCAGATGAACATTGGTTTTGAGGTTAAATTCATATTCCTTTCAAAAAGTAAGGCTGGCTGGGAGTGGTGGCTCATGTCTGCAATCCTAGCACTCTGAGGCAGGTGGAATCCCTGAATTCAGGAGTTCAAGATCAGCCTGAGAAAGAGTGAGACCCCACCTCTACTAAAAATAAAAAAACTAGTAGAAGGTGCCTTCTACTAGTGAAAGGTGCCTATAATTCCAGCTACTTGGGAGGCTGAGGCAAAAGGATCAATTGTGGAAGGTGCCTATAGTTCCAGCTACTTGGGAGGCTGAGGCAAAAGGATCAATTGAACCCAAGAGTTTGAGTGTGCTGGGAACTATGATGATCTCATGGCACTTACCCAGGGCAACAGAATGAGACACTGTCTAAATAAATAAATAAATAAATAAATAAATAAGCTATAAGTAACTATCTTAATATTAGAGTTGAAGCACTCAGATTGTTATGCTTAGCAAAGCACTCACCTTTCAGATATAACTAGTCTATAGAAATTTAACGTCTGATTCTGTGCCACAAAACTCCAATTCTTTTCTTGCAATGAGAAATTCAACATATGACACATAAACCATGCCAAAAACATTAGTAATTGATATTTACAAATAGTTTCTCCTGAAATTATTACATAGCACCCTATAAAGGCAAAAATGTCTTTCCTTTCTGAAAATATGCAGCAATATGAGAAATTTACATATTCTAAAAAGACTATTATCTATAATAAAATCTATTCTTTTTTTTTTTTTTTTGCAGTTTTTGGCCAGGGTTGGGTTTGAACCCGCCACGTCTGGCATGTGGGGCCGGCGCCCTACTCCTTTGAGCCACAGGTGCCGCCCCTATAATCTATTCTTTTTTAGCTGGGGGGATGGAGGATTTGTTATGGGCACAGAGATTCAAGGAGGGGGGGAAATGAATGAATAAAATTGCTGGAGAAAGTAAGGTCGGGGAAAGCGAATGATCAAATCCTGCCAGAATTTCATCTCCTGCCTTAAAGAGTACGTTAATGATTGGTCCAAGCCTATGATTTTATACCTGATCTAGGTGTAGCAAATCCAGAAAGTGACTCAGATGGAAGAGCAAGCTACCAACAGAGGATCATACTAAGCCTGTGAGAAGGCTGCTAAATTAAGCCAGTTCCAAAGTGTGGCCTGCCCTGCTATTCTGGGTGCTCCCCAGGCAGCTCTAAAGGCACTGGGTAAGCGCCTGTCATTTATTCAAGCTGTTTGCTCTGCCAAGCAAGCTTCCAGGGGGGTGATTGCTTAAAGAACATAGCTAACAACAAGATTCTTAGTGAATCCTTGCCTTATACCCAAACCTACTTTTAATCAAAAGCTAATTTCCAGTTCTATAAAATTATTACAAATATACTTCTTGACATTTGTTTCCTTGAGAAAAAGGAAACCTGTTTGAGTTCCTTTATCGCTGAGGCATGTTTTCTACTTTATTAAATTACATGGGCCTGGATAAAAATAGTCTAAGTTAATCTGTTTTGCAGTGGCTATTGACAATATATTCTAATAACTTTTATGGGAATCTCTAGGCAGCTCTCACGCTTCTCCTGGCCACTCATGGCAGCCTCTCTCAACCTGACCAGGCTCTCAATCCGCAGGCCCAGAGACCGTCTAAGGTGCTGTACTGGACAGTGAATGGAACTCCTCCAAGTTCCTACACTGTTCATTACATGAAAGTCATTCATTCAACAAATATTTAATGCACACTTATCATGTACAAATCAATTTCATAATAGTTTTCAGAAAGCCAGAAATCAGAGATACCACAAGAGGGTTCCTGCTCCCAAAAAGCCTAACCCTTTCCATCAGGAACCTGCCACATGGTTTTTTTTGCAAGGAGGGCAAAGTAAGAGATTTTTAAGACATATAAGTTTACTTTAAACTGGAGTTTCATTTTCAAGATTAGACTTGAAATTACATTTTTACTGTCAGCACTATATTTTTGCAAGTGTAAAATTTCTTTGGCTACTAATGAAATTCCCTAAGGAATATGGTTTTGGAAGACAAGATTTTAACTAGATATATTCCAATTTTTCTTTAGAAAAAGAGCCATACAGTATAGATAAAAGTACATGGTAAACTGGTTTTCTGAAAATAAAAGCTACCCAATGATGAGACCTTCCAATAACAGTTTTGGTGGCTCTGAAGCATGTTAAAGTTGCTGTAGCTACTGCAAATAAATTTAAGTTAATTATTCTACAATCTCAAAAGTAGCTTTGTTTAAGAACCTTCTTTATATAAATTCCTGACCTTTAGACTACAAAGTTTTGTCAGGCTAATAGAGTAAATAAAACTTCTAAGGGTCTATGGTCACCACTTTAAAGAAAGAAGGATAGTGGGATTCTAAGATGAACTCTGATAATTCAATAACCAGAACCAGAACTCGACAACATGCTGATACTTGTAGGCAACTAGGTTGGGGGAGGAAAATCAAGTGGATTTTTAAAAGAGTACACTGAGATAATAGGAGTGACACTTATTCCAAAATGACTACCCAGGAATAGTTGGTAAATATCAAGTTTTAAAAAAGCATAAGAAGTTAGATAAGCATTTGGCAAATCAGTTCTAAATCAAATACCAGGTAACATTATATATAAGAACATACCTTAGAATAACAGCCTCTCCTACCACACATTGGTATGGTAAAATGTTAGTCACATTTTACTAGGGTGGATTTCATCCGATGGTTCAGGAATTACTACATATATTTTCAAAAGTCAATGTTCTAGGTAACTGTGAAAAACTATGTCTGTCAATCACTAGTTTACATGGCACACATCAAGGAGTGTCCTGGAATAAGTATCTGATACTAAGGAACAGTAGGGTTTCAGCAATATCTCATGCCCGTACCCGATTAGGTCAAGTATGCACCTCAGGGATATTTAGATGTCACATCATTATTTGATTTGACTTTAAAATGATAGGGAGTATAATTTAACAAATATGTAAAAATGGACTCATCTTTTTAGCAAAATCTACCCCTAACTTTTATTTCTGGATTATTAACTCCTACTGGTAAAAATTAGGGGCTAAAAGACAAGCATTGTTTGACTTTGTTAGCATGAATCAGAGGATCACATCTCTATTATATGTTTTTCATCTAAAAGTGATAAAGTAGAAAGAATGGGACCTGTAGCTGAAGGCAACGCAAGGTCTTCTAGGTCCTCAGGGCAGTCTTTGGACTGAATCCAGGCTTTACAGACAAATCCTTTTATTAAAAGGGGTGCAGCAGAGAAAGATGAAGTTTTTCTTGCCTCATCTGGTGCTTAGAAAAGAACAATCTTGAAATCAGAAGGCCATAGGTTCCACACCCCTGATTAGCTCTAAGTTGATATACCAGCTCTTTTACTAACTAATTCTGTGAATTTGGGCAAGATACTTAATATCCCAGAGATTGAGTCTCTACAAGTGAAAAATGGAATAATAACTAGTAAGTTATTTATACTTTAAATATGATAAATAATACTCTACTTTCTAGTGTTATAAGGATGAAAATACATAATATATATAACATACCTGGGACACTATGAATGATGGATAAATGTTTGCTTTTATAAACAACTAAAGCTTATATTTTAAAACATTGACTCGCTACATTAACTGCCATTTTTATTTTTCAGAGAAACATTCTAAATGGGTCAGAAGCTGAAGGGAGATTAAATCACAGAATCAAAGAGCTAACAGTTGGAAGGAACCCCTTGATTTCACGTCAAATCCCCCACCTGACTCCTGGTATTAAGGTGGAGTGGTGCTTGGGGTCTGAGGGGTTAATGAGTTACCTGAGGCTTCCTAACTAGTTAGTGTAAGAACGGGAGCTCGGGAAGGCTTCTACATGACTTATGTGGTGACTCTCTTCCTGGAAATCCATTTTAAGCAATAGCAGAGAATAAGGGGATAAAACTTATTTAATTGTCCTTTGATAAAATAAATTTTACACATTTACCATTACTATATTTTTATCTATCAGCAAATTGGTAGCTCACATATTTGGGAAAAATATCTGTGAAAAGTGCTTTGGGACAAGAATTAAAAATTTTTAATTTGGCAAGAGCAGAACTGGCTTATGATTATATGTTTATGTCACACCGTCTTCCTACCTTGATTGCAGGTTTTTCCAGCATATCCAGGATGACATTTGCATTTATTTGGCCCAATACATTCACCATGTTTGCACCGTGGCTGGCATACAGCTGTAAAAAGGGGAGGGTCACGTGTTATTTCGAGGTCAGCAGAACACCAACTGTACAGCACTGATGTCATATACTAGCTTGATACTAAGAGAAAAAAATATTAGCTCTTACAACAAAGTAACAGAAATATAAAAAATTACTGTCTCCTACAGTCACTGTCTACACTATACATACACACTTGTATATACATACATACACACATGTTACATAAGCATATGTGTGTCCATATATGTATTTATCATTTGGAGCTAAAAAATTTTCTTGAGGACAATAATCAAATAGTCCCAACAAAGGAAAAAATGGGTAAAATTACACATAAACATAACTGATATTTGTACAGTTATAAATTTACAATAAATTCAAACTTAATCTCTGATATACTTAGAAAAGTATTTTTTAGTCCAAAGATACTAGATATGTATGAAATCCAGATAAATTTCCCATTGAACAATATTCATTTTGTTAGAAATGGTATTTCCAAGTATGAAGTGATTCAAAATGAAACAAAAACTAAAATGATATTTTCCAGAACTTCAATTTAAGGATATTTTTGTCATCTTGATTTTCTTAACTCCAAAGTTTATTACGTTTGCTCTCTAATTAATCTATAATAGCCAAACAGAAAGTTCTCAGTTTGACATTCTGTTTCATCAACTGAGTTCTACTTCCCTCAAGATCATACAATGCTAAATCATCACTTGAATATTTTCACTGTCTCATTTAAATTTATTCTGTTTATTCCATACCAGTGGTTCTCAATGTCCCCCTTGGGAACATTTGGCAATGTCTGGAGACATATTGGGTGTGGGTGGGGAGACTACTGTCATCTAGTGGGCAGAGCCCAAGGATGCCACCAAGCACCCACAGTGCTCAGACCACCTGCCACAACCAGTTATCCAGCCCCAGATGTCCTGGTGCCAGACTGAAAAACCTTGCTCTATACCTCACATGTGCATATTGCTATGCCAGATACTAACACAGAGGGTAAATCATGTACATCATGTTTACTGGTCTCAAGGAACCTATGATCGAGATGAGGAGACAAAACAAACATATTTTAAGGTCAAGGCAATATTTGCTTATTAGCAAAATGGGGGGGTATATGTGACTTTTGTAAAGATATCATCAAACAAGCAAATCCATATAGATTTTCAGAGAAAACCTCATGGAAGAGGCTTGTGTTGGGAGTGTGTGTGGACAGAGAACGGAGAAGAAAATTACACAGTGAAGAGACCATCAGTTATGTAGCGGACACTCAAGAGGCTGGATGAGCTAAAGAGACAGGTAAATGCTGGCGGCACAGTGAGAAACCATTGTAGGTGAGTGGTGTCAGAAGATTATGTTTCCTACATTTCAGACTGAGGAATATGCACTTTATTTGTAGGAAATGGGAAGTCTCTGTAAGTTTATCACCATCAGGACAATTACCTGATAAATGCTCTTAGAATATTAGCATTGTGATGATACGGAGGATGGCCTGGAAAGAGTCTAGAGTAGTGACTTTCTACTGGTGTGCTGTGAGACGATCTTAGGTGTGTCGCGAAAATTTTTAAAGATCATTAATTGCATTATTTTCAAAAGAAGTTCAAAGCACAGTAAATATATTAATTATTTTACCATTTTTTTTGATCAACATAATTTAAGTGTGCCACTGAAGTTTATCTATAGGTTCAAGTGTGCTGTTTAAGATAAAAAAAAAAAAAAAGGTTGAAAAACACTGGTCTAGAGGCACAGAGAGCAGTGTGAAGACCAGAGAAATCATTCAGGTCTGACACAAGGCAGGCATGATTTATGCCGGAAACAGGAAGAGATGAGCTTCAGAACAGCCGAGTGAAGAGGAGATTGGCCTTGAAAGCCAAAGGGAAAAAGTCAACAATGACCTCAAATTTTAAAGCCCCTGACACCTGTTCCTTCTCAGTTTCCTCTCTTACAATTCTCAAACATCATTTCTTTTAAAACGCTAACATTCCTACAAAACTAACATGCATGTTATTTTTATTATTTTCTGCCTTTCCTGGCTCCCCTTTTACTAGTCCTTTCCTCACCTGGCATTCCCCAGGGCTTTGTGCGCTAATTTTACTTTCAGGACTTTCCTGCTTCCTTATTAGTCACCCAGCTGGACCTTGTACCACTATTAATGCTTACATCTGTGGTTCTCAACCTTCCTAATGCCATGACCTTTTAACACAGTTCCTGTGGGTTGCGACCCACAGGTTGAGAACCACTGATTTAGACAGTGCTGCTCAGGAGGTATTTCATTAAAAAGCTTGCAGAAAGAAAAAAAATAAGCAGAGCATAAATGGTAGACAAATGTACTTGCAAAATTCTTAAAATCTAATTTTAGGCATGGCATTAAATTCAAAGGGACATAACTTTTTTCAGGTTTTTGAAAAGAAATGAACTTTCTAGGAGGGCCTTCCAATATGATTCCTCAGTCAACTGTGTACCTGGCAGGTTTATAGTCTACTACTGATGTAATATGCAGGCCCCATAACCAAGAAATACAACTAATAATATTTTTTACCTAAAAAAAAATTCCGTAAATCTTAACATTTATGTATGAATACAACATGAATAATCTAGTGTCACTAAGGCACACAGAATGCCGTTTTTAAAAAGAGAAAGTAGAAATCTCAAAATCATTAAATGCAAGTCCAGGTAATAACCCCCTAAAATAATTGGAATTTGAAAATATTGCTATTTTTAGCATGAGAAATTCACTTAGGAAATACTATTTAAAAACATGAAAAAATTATTTAGAACACATTATAAAACAAACTTGAGGTCTCCTAGGCCAGGCTCTTTTGATATTCTGAACAGCTAAGTGACCATCCATTTATGGTACTTTCAGATGCCTTATAGAAAAAAAGATTTTATTGTTCCCCCTTCCTTTTTTGTTGTTTGTTCTCTGAAGTGCCCCTAATCTTGGGCACATCAAATGCACACATTCCGAGAGGCCAGGATGGTTAATGTTTCTTCCATGTTTAGGGGGTCAGTATTTCAAAACAAACTGCTGTTTGCACTCCCATCTGACAGACTGTTCACTGATGCAACCAAGAACCCTCAGATTAGCCAACAGCCATTAAATGTGATAGGATATTCATAAAGTTGATAAAATCAATTTTTTTTCTTCTTACAAAAAGAAATCCCTTTGGAAATGTTCCATAAAAGGACTGTGTCCTATTATCTTGCTGGCATTGGGTTTGGAATGGAATTCAGTAAACAAGTACCCAGCATTTGCTATATACAACGTGTTATATGCTAGGCACACATAGGGGGATGAGAAAGTCACAGAGGATATGAAATATGAACTGTTAACCTATTTTGGCTAAAGAAAGGTGTGTATTAACTGTAACTGCTGGTCCCAGAAAGGCCTCAACTATAAACTATGATCTGAGCAATGAGGTCAGAGGTAAGAGCAGCTGGGACAGGAAACAAAAGATATTCAGAATGTGAGTGAAATGCTGGGAGAGATGGCAAAAGGGTTTCTGAGTGAGTGCAAAGTTTTGGGGTGGGGGGAGGCAGGCTACAGAATAAAGCATTTAAAACAGCAGATCAGATCAAAACAAAGGCTAAGACAGATCACAGAAGGCCAGTTGGCTTCTTACCAGTATCTACCTTTCCCTTTTGCTTTAATATAAAATGTTTGTTTAAAATTTATGTTTTCAAGTGGGCGATGAGTTGGCAATGTGAAACTACATTTCTTATGCTTCTTGTAGATACGGACATCCAAATAACTAAATTCTGGCTAAATGGTATGAAGGCAAAAGTAATTGGTTGAAACTTTTGGAAGGCTGCATAAAAAGGGTGCTTAGAAGTATGCTTTTCACTTGTTCATGCCTGGAATGGGGACATCATAGCTGACCTAAAGTGGCCTCCTCACTCTGGGAGTCCAAGGCAGGTGGACTGCCTGAGCTCATGAGCTCGAGACCAGCCTGAGCCAGAGCAAGACCCTGTCTCTAGAAATAGCCAGGCATTGTGGCAGGCACCTGTAGTCCCAGCTACCTGCAAGGCCGAGGCAAGAGAATCACTTAAGCCCTAGAGTTTGAGGTTGCTGTGAGCAGTGACTCCACGACAGTGTACTGAGGGTGACAAAGTAAGGCTTTGTCTCAAAATAAATAAATAAATAAAAAATACAGTGGCTTCTCTTTGACCCTGAGGTTCCTTGAGAATAAAAGGAGACAGAGGAAGAAGTTGTAATATTAACCGTATATCACCATCCTAGCTATTGAGAGCAACTGTTCTTTATGTCACTATTACTTGCCACCAAATATAATTCCTGACTGATTTTCCTTGAATGCTAGGCTGTGGAACTGGACTTTGTGTTTATTATCAATCCAGCAAAGGTTTTCTTTGGATGCAAACTTAGGATAGAAATGTTATGAGTAGATCCCAGTTTAGAAATAAAACTTGTCAAATTTATTTTACACCTACAATACCATATATTCATGGGAATGTAAAATAACTTCATTTCTACATCACTCATTTTGAAAATAATCTCCAACTTTGGCATTAACTGGCCCACCTTCTAGTACCTTAATCCACTGTCATGTGAGCTGTCGGGGGCCAGTACAAACAAATCTTTACAACTTCATTATTCTGTGAACAGCAGGTCATCCACTCAAAAAAGGTGGATGATCCATTGTCAGTGGTCCACCTTATAATGATTTTTTAATACATCAGAAGTAGATGATACACTTGATTACTTGATTTGGAGGAAACAACATGCCTGCTGGTGCTACACGTTAATCAGAAAAGGCAGCATTGCCTCTCTGACCTTTATATAGCTCCAGGACAAGAAGTTTGAGGTATATTTGATGGTCTCCTATCCCTGGCACCCACATATGGGAGGGGTGTCCAACCTATGGCCCATAGGTTGCATGCTGATTTTGTGAGGACTTTTTTGTTTATCTGTGGTGTCATATATCATGAAGAGTATATACATACCTGATTTTTTGCTCATCATCTTTCTAAGTGTTTGTGTATTTAATGTGTGGTTCAAGACAACTCTTCTTTTGCCAATGTGCAGCAGAGAAAAAAGAAAGCTGAACATCCCTGTTTATGGTTTAGCAGTTTAATCAAGCTTAAATAAAGGCCAGGTAAAGGCTGCAGATAATCAATGAATGACAGATATTTTGCCCCCAAATCAGTTGTCAGAATTAAGCCCAAATGAGCAATCGTACTCAAAAGTTACACTAAACATTCCTGTAGCATAATCTCCAAAGTGCCCTTACAATAACCTCTAAGTCATTGTTTTAACTAGCAAAAGAAACAAGTCTCAACTGGCAAAGCAAACACAGCTCTTCAATGTCAAGTGTCCAAGCCTCGTCTGTTTGAATGCAACCTAAAATTTTACTTTTAAAAATCCATCCTGATGTAACTTGGGTTCTGAAAGCTGAACAGTATTTTCTAACTCTTAAGTACTGAGTGACCAAATAAGTTAGGGGAAAATTAAATTCCCATATCAGTTCTATAATATTTCTTATATAAGCAAATCATGCTGAAAGTCAAGTGATTTGAAAAATAAAGGCCATGTTGAGATACCCACGCAGATGGTGGCTCTAGAAACGAGAAGGAAACAGTCAACCCAACGTCAGGAGTTGTTAGTAATTTGAGAATGATTTTCTCATTATAAATAAGATTGCCTTGCCTTTAGAGTCCTAAGAATCATTTGTAATTTTTGCAGTCTACATCATATGGCACCACTAACCGCAGAACAAAGAACCTCGTCCTCCAGGTTATGTTACTTAGAAACAGAGGGGACACAGAAGCATGCGAGGGCAGGACAGAAGAATAAATAGAGGAAAAACTGGGAGCATTCAAGCTCTCATTACATCTAACAAGCTGCGCAGAGTTCAGATATGGACAAATTCACTCGAAGGGAATAAGAAAAGGTGATGAGGAGTATCTTTTTCAAATAATAATTGGCTGTGGAAGAGGGAAAGTTGCTAAGAGCAGCATGAACCTGCTCACTGCTGCATTAATAGGACCTGGAAGGAAGGAGGCAGAATTTTACAGGGCTCCTCTGGAAAGGGCCCTAAGCCGTCATGTACCACATGTGGAGGAAAGCCCAGCAGAAAGAATCCTGCTGTCGGCTTGGTGCCTGTAGCTCAGCGGCCAGGGTGTCGGCCACATGCACTGGGACTGGTGGGTTTGACAAAACCAGTACATTGTATCCCATAATTGCACTAATGTACACAGCTAGGATTTAACCAAAAAAAAAAAGAAAAAATAGCTGGGCTTTGTGGTGGGTGCCTATAGTCCCAGCTACTTGGGAGGCTGAGGCAAGAGAATCGTTTAAGCCCAAGAGTTTGAGGTTGCTGTGAGCTGTGACACCATAGCCCTCCACTGTGGGTAACATAGAGAGACTATATAAAAAAAAAAAAAAAAAAAAAAAAAAATCCTGCTGTTCAAGATCTCCAGAAGAAAACAGCTTCCCAGCTTTCTTAATACCGTGTTATTGTAGTGGCAATTATCTGACATTCAAATCTAAATTCCTGCTGCCATAAGAACTGAATAAAAGTGTCTCTGTTATTGCTATAAAACACTATTAAATGCCGTCAGGAATATCTTTTAAAATATATTCTTTTTATTACTTGTCACCATTTTATATGACTAACTGAATTGATGCTCACAAAATCCATATAAGGCAGGAGAAAGCTGGACATTACCTTCATTATACTAACAAATAAATGAAAATGCAGATTAAATGACCAATTTCTCTTTTTTTTTTTTGAGACAGAGTTTCACTTTGTCACCCTCAGTAGAGTGCCATCTCACAGTAACCTCAAACTCTGTGGCTGAAGCGATTCTCTTGCCTCAGCCTCCCAAGAAGCTGGGACTACAGGTGCCTGCCATGATGCCTGGCTATTTTTGTTGTTGTTGTTGCTTAGCTGGCCTGAGCTGGATTTGAACCCACCAGCCTAGGTGCATGTGGCTGGCTCTATAACCACTGTGCTATAGGCACCGAGCCAACCTGACCAATTTCAATAAAAATTTTTTAAAGTTTCAGGCTCAATCTACAAGTTGGTCATCAAAAGACCAGAAAGACCAGCATTTCAAGTGCATTTGGAAGGGAGAAGAGTGAGATTATAGTAAAACACCAAGCAGGAAAGCACAAGGGGGTGGAGAATGTTGATGGTGATGAAAAGCATAAAAGTATTTAAAGTGACATTTCCAGGAAGGAAAAGTTGCTGTTAAGAACACAATATACGCATAATTTAAGAAAATGAAAGTAACCCTGCCAGGATATTTCAAAATAAAATAACCTCTCTACTCTGTTGCTTGTTTTGTATATTCTCCATTCTGAGTCACTAATGAAATACAGAACTAACTTTTTTGAAGCACTGATACATCTAAATTTTTTTTTTAATTTGGGCTTCACATTTTACTTAACATTATTGTGATTAAGAACTTAAATCACAAACTTACTTAAATAATCAAGGTCAGCCAATCAGTGATCACTTAGAGCATAAAGTTAAATTAAATAAGGGTTTCTAGTCCTTTTAATGCCTCCCAAGAGATGTCTGACAATAACTTATTTTTATTTTTGCCTTTGGAAACATCCAATTTAGACACATAAAGCAAGTCTCTATTTCATCTCTCACTAATTTTTAATTCCTAAGTGGCTACATCTACATCTTTGCATCTCAAACCAACTTTTATTTGTCATAATTAAGCACGATCCCTTTCCACTTAAAAAAAAAAAAATCTCCCACTGAGCACTACTGTGGTTTTCATCTTACTTAAAATTTTAACTTTTTCTTTCTGTTTTCTTTGTGTTAGAGTGGAATTTAGATTAATGCCAAATAAGATTTTAAGAACACATGAGAATATATTACTATTTATTTGGAAATGTGAGTAAGGCTTTTTTGTTTTTGTTTTTTTACATGGGGTAACAGTAGCAATGAGCATACCTAGCACCCAGATCTTTGTCTCTAAATATCATTCCTCAATAACAGGAATCAAGATTAGGGCAAGGTATAGGTTTTGTGTGGCAAAAAGCAAGTGTAAGTATCCAGAAACTGTTAGAAACACGTGAAAAGGACAACAGAAGCTGGAGTAGAGGAGTTCCATGGGTCAGATTTGGGGTCCTCTGAGTGTCAGGAAGATGGACAGTTATTGACAACTGAATTATAAAGAATCTATGGGTCTGAAGTGATTCTAAAAAAGAAGAGGACTGAGCTCCTCCTTAAAGAAGAATGACTACTGACATGTAGGAGGAATGAAAAAATTTGAAAACACAAATCTACAACCAACACTAAAATAATTAATTTGACATAAGTTTATCTATAGGTGTTTTAAATTTTGGACAGAAATTTATTGTGGAACAAGATACTTGAGCAGTTTCGGTGTATCAACCCCCAGATTACTTACTGATTACAAAGAAGATAAGGTGCCTTTCAGGGCAGAAATCTGGTGTCCACCACCCTAATCAACTGATCAAACTTAACCATCACCAGGAATGGGACAAATTGACATTATGTGCAATGGGAATATAGCAGTAAAGTACGATCACCTGTATAATATTCTTACAAAAGAATTTAACCTCAATCTAATGATGCAGACACCACAGACAAATTTACATTGTGGAGCAAACTATCAAGCAACTGATGTGAACTGTTCAAAAATGTTATTGTCAAGAAGCCAAATCAAACCAAACAAAAAAGTGGTACAATTGTTCTAGATTAAAGGAACTGAATTAAAGAGGGAGGTCAACTAAAAGCAATGTTTGATCCTTGATTAGATCTGGATTACAAAGTTAACAAAAATCCATAAAAATCGTTTTTAGGACAATTGGGGAAATCTAAATATGAAATTATTTGCATAAGACTATTGAATCTATGTTAAATTTCTTGAATGTGATAATGATATTATGGTTTGTAGGCAAATGTCTTTGTTCTCAAGAAATGAATATTGAAGTATTTAGGCAGGAAATGCCTTATGACTGTAAGTTACTTTAAAATGGCTGAGAGAGAAAAGAGAGAGAATATGTAAAATGTTGACAATTTTAGATGTCAAGTACATAGATATTTACTATTACTATTCTTTCAATTCTTCTGTGGATTTTAAAATTTTCAAATAAAAATTTGGGGAAAATGTATTAATAGGAGTTAATAACATGAACACCCTGACAAACATTACTTAGCTTGCAAGCAGTCACTCGCTTTCCAGTGTTCTGTAGAGAAGGGATTAAGAGCACAGAAGCTGGAGTTAGATCGCTGGGGTCCGGCATTGGCATTTAGGAAATATGATAAAACTGTATAAAATACTCTGCTTCTCTCTGCTGTCACTTCCATTTGCTACTTAAAAATAGTAAAAGCACATGAGGCCAGGCACAGTGACTCACGCCTGTAATCCCAGCACTCTGGGAGGCCGAGGTGGGTGGATTGCCTGAGCTTACAGGTTCAAGACCAGCCTGAGCCAGAGCAAGCCCCATCTCTAAAAATAGCCAGGCATTGTGGTGGGTACCTGTAGTCCCAGCTACTTGGGAAGCTGAGGCAAGAGCATTACTTGAGCCCAAGAGTTGGAGGTTGCTGTGAGCTGTGTGACACCAGAGCACTCTACCAACAAAGGGCAACAAAGTAAGACTCTGTCTCAAAAAAGAAAAGAAAAGAAAAGAAAAAACCCATAAGATTCACATAGAACTTACCCATAGGTTTAGTGGGAAGATTAAATGAGAAAAGTCAAAGTACTTAGCAGGACCCACCTCATGGCCGGAGGTCGATGAAATGCCAATTGTGATAAGGATTATTTGGATGGCAGGGGGAAAAGCCTCAGCATCTAAGCACCACATTAAGAACTGAGGAATATAAAATGAGTAAGTGAAGAAGCCCTTAACCTGAAGTGGGCAAGTTCAGTAAAGAGAAACAACAGAAGGAAGGAGAAACAGAAGTAGGCAAAGATGTCTTGGTAATAGACACTTGTAGAGGACTGATTAATTACCTAAGTTTAGGGGATTCAGAAAAGGCATTGAAAAGGAAATAGTACTAAAAAGTTCTTTCAAAAAGAAAATTTGTAGGGCGGCTCCTGTGGCTCAGCGAGTAGGGCGCCGGCCCCATATACCGAAGGTGGCAGGTTCAAGCCCGGCCTCAGCTGAACTGCAAAAACAAAAAAAATAGCCGGGCGCTGTGGCGGGCGCCTGTAGTCCCAGCTACTAGGGAGGCTGAGGCAAGAGAATCGCTTAAGCCCAAGAGCTGGAGGTTGCTGTGAGCAGTGTGACGCCACGGCACTCTACCC